>PVIW01003244.1:0-176710 GCA_004026585.1 Noctilio leporinus | reverse complement strand
TTCTTCTCCTTCTTCTTCTTCTTCTTCTTCTTCTTCTTCTTCTTCTTCTAGCAAGCCATTTAACATTTGTTGCAGTACTGGTTTGGTGTTAACAAACCCCTTCAGCCTTATGTTACCTAGAAAGCTCCTGATTTTTCCTTTGATTTTAAATGATAGCCTTGCTGAATGAAGTAGCCTTGGTTGTAGGTCCTTGCTTTTCATCACCTTGAATATTTTATGCCACTACCATCTAGCCTGAAATATTTCTGTTGAGTAATTTGATGACAGTCTAATTGGTGCTCCCTTGTAGGTAACTACCTGCTTTTATCTTGAGGCTTTTAGAATTCTCTCCTTATCTTTAAGCCTTGTCTTTTAATTATTATATGTCTTGGTGTAGGCTTCTTTGGGTCCAACTTGTGGGACTCTCTAAGCTTCCTGGACTTTGTGTATTTTTCCTACACCAGATTAGGGAAGTTTTTTATCATTATTTCTTCAAATAGGTTCTTGATCCTCTGTTCACTCTCTTCTCCTCCTAGTATTCCCATGATGCAGATATTGTTATGCTTCATGCTATCCAAAATGTTTCGTAAGCTCTTCTCATTTCTTTTAATTCTTTTTCTTTTTGCTGCCCTGACTTTGTGTTTTTTCTACCTTGTCTTCTAAATCACTGTAATCCTCTGCTTCATCTAAACTCCTGCTTATTCTTTCCAGTGCATTATTTATTTCAGATATTGCATTCTTTATTTCTGAGTAGTCCTTTTTTATGGTGTCTATCTTTTTTCATGCTGTTGGGTATCTTTATAATCATTATTCTAAACTCTCTTTCTGATAAATTGCTTGCCTCCACTTTATCTAGGTCTTCTTTTGGAGAATTCTCTTGTTCTTTCATTTGGAGTTTGTCTCTTTGTCTTCCCATTTGGCTGTTCCTCTGTTTTTCCACATAGTTGTTAAACTGATCAATTGTTAAACTAATCAAGTTTTAATCAGCAGTCAGGCTGAAGCTCACAAGGTGGGGCAGAGTAATTTCTGGGTGTGGGGCTATTGCTTTCCCTCAGGCTGATGTCACTTGGAAGGAAGTGCTTTGCCTGAGAAAAATGGCTTTCTGCTGAATGGAAAATGACTCAGCACAGACATCCTTGCAGCTGTTTCTTCAGTTCTCTTCTCAGAGCCAACATCCCCAGACTCTTCTTAAGCATCTCTAGACCACCCTGCCCTCCCTTTGCCAGAGCCCAGGGTAAGTAGCTGCAAATGAAATTTTGTGCATTGGCCCTTTAAAAGGCTCTCTGAATCTCCAGCAGTCTTTTTCTAGCAGACAGAAACCCTGCTGCTTTTCACAGCTGGTTATTATCTGGGTTCATGTCTGGCTGTAGTGCCATACACTGGGGAGTCCAGCTTAAGGTTTAGGCCCCATACTTCTCAGGAAAACCCCCCAGCCACTGAAATATCCCTCCAGAACTTCAACTGACACTTGGGAGAGCCCAGCCAGCCCTCTTGTGTCTCTCGTGCACTTCATACCAGACATTTGTGGTGAAGTGGTTTCTTCTTTCTGCCCATTGTTATACAGCTTCTCTCCAGCAAATGTTCAGTTGGTTATCCTGGATGATTTCTCTACAATTGAGTTGCAATTCCAGATTGGTCCCAGGAGGAGGTTAATGTAGCTTCCACTCACTCACTCTGCCATTTTGAATCTCCTTAATCTGGAGATTTTCCTAATGACCCCAGTCCTGAGTGCTCATTCTCCAAATTTATAATGTATTTATTGCCTACAATCATATATTCATGTCCCAAAGAATGTTTCAAGGAACTCTAGTCCTCTAAATTTGCCTCTCACATGTACACATAAAAAATCAGCTGTGTGAAGTCAAATAAGCTTGGTAGGTGTATCTCTATATAGTAGCAATAACAATGAACAACTATTTTAAGTGTGTTACCCATTAGCTTCAGGTATGCTATTGTTTCAGTTAATCTTCACAACAACCCTATGCAGTGCTATTCATATCTCAATAACTAGGATTAAAACCCAGACAGAGTTTGTGATACACTCTTCTTGAATATATAAAGTCAGTTCATTTTTCAGGTACATAAAATGCTGTACAAATGAAAGAGCTTGCCAAGCAATATTATTTTTGTTTCTCAACTAGAGAAAAACACCAGTCCAATCCCCCTTTCTATCTCCACAGCAGAGAGCACACCTCCCCAATAAAGTGGTTGATTTTTTCCCTTAACTTTTTGTATTAATAGATTTTCTTATGAAAATCTTTTCAAATGAAAATAACATGTTATAACTTCTTAAAACACTTTTTTATCTGTTAATTCATTTTATTTTCATAACGATGCTTAAATAGATTGGTATTTTCAGGGCTTTTTGTGTACAAGAAAATCAAGATACAGAGAAGTTAGACAATGTGCCCACAAGTGGACACATAGGACTTGGCAAGTAATAGGCTCTCTACATCTCACCCCAATGGGTGTGAAATACTTGACCTGACACCAGAGTCCCTATCAGCTTCTCCAGACGGGGCTTGATTGAGCCTTAAATAAGACTCCTTTATTTCACTCAATTGCCACTGACTGTCAGCTTCAGAGATATATATTGCATTTTATAAATGCAACTAATCTTTTAGGGAAGAATAATAAAGGTTTTCTGATGCATCTATCATGAGTGTATTTGAGCCACTGTTTTGTAGAAATTAAATCACTATCTCTCTGAAGTGACGTACTAGAGGAATGCATGATATTACATCAAATCAAGTCTCTATTCCTTTTGTTATAGCTTTGTTGTTTTTCCCCCTTTTGCTTATCTAATCATGCTGCCTGTTTGTATTCAATATTTGAACATTATAATTGGAACATAAAATATAATAGATTTCTTTATGCCTCTCTATGGATATGTGTATGGAAAGTATTTATACACAGACACAGATACATCTTTCACTGGGTAGAACTTTCTTCCCTTCCTTAGCAAGGCTACATTTTCTGTCCTCAAAGACTTTGCCCAAAATAGTAGGCTTTGGTATTTCTACTAGTAGCAATCTACTTTCTCTCAAAAACAACCTTCTGCAAAGAAGGTTGTTTTCAATGAAGTCTTTTGTTCTTTCCTTTTTCATCACCCTTTTCCTGACCAATGCTTTAGTTTAACTAGTTGATTTTCAAATTACCTCATAATTACAAAATGCTTAGCTAAGTCTAGTTTAATTCCAAAAAGCGATTTTCATTGATGCCATCTCTGCCTTTGTCTGCCCCTCTCCTTGGCAACATTGTAGCTAGATGTGAAATTAATTGTGCCATGGTTTTAACAATGCTACCTTAACCAGCTAGCTGTTCTTTGAGGAAGCATCAATTTAAAAAAAAAGAAACATTCAAGTAGATGGATAAAAGAATTAAGGTCTCTTAGCTTGAAAAAAAATGTTGAGGGGTAACTATAATGGCCATTGAGTACATTGGAGAGAATAGCTAATTGTGGGCAGCTGCAGGAAGAATAGGACAAAAGGGAATAGGTTTAAGAGGGAACATGGAGATTCAGAATAGAGATAAAGAATAAATCACTCTCTAAAGATAGACCTGGTATAGTCTGTAGGTGGGACAAATCTGTGGTACATGTGGTGTTAGGAAAATTCCCAGGAAAGCTCCTCTTCCCCACAAATTTATCTTTCCTACTCACCTTCAGAGAGCTCTCAAACTGTTCTATCTCTCATCCTTTCTACATTTCCTAAGACTCTCTTTTAAAATCATATTGTCTTATGAGTCATGAAGTCACAGCATATCAGCATGGCTTACAAGACCAGCAACACAATTTGTGGGACCCAGTGCGAAATGAAAATGTAGAGCTTCTTATTCAAAAGTTAAGGATTTCAAGGTAGTGACAACAGAACTTTAAAGCCACCTATGGGCCTTTCTAAATGCACATTCAGAAAGCTGGCCTCAGTTGGCTAGTTTGGTAACATGTAGAATACAAGAAGGATGGACCACATGGTCTCTAGACTTGGATCCAGTGCCTAATCATGGAGCAGCCAGCTTCAGGAGATCATGGTGGTGGGAAGAGGAAATCAAAAGAAGAGAAGGAAGGAGTGAGGGGAGATGAATATGACCCCAGTTCACCCTGCAGTTGTATGAGGGCCTGTCTTAGGAGAAGATTGGTACAATGAGCACAGGGAAAACCTGCAAAGTAAGTGTTGCCTCTCTGGCCATTCTTTCTCTGATGCTCCTTTCCTCTAGCACCCCTAGTTGGTCCTGAGCTTCCACAGAAGAGCCCACTCTTTTCAGTGCTGACCAATCTTCATGTTTTCTCCATCCAAGCCCATGGGTCTGTGCCTCTCTATTCTCGCTTTCTGTGCTATGAAACTGATATGGTTAATACAAGCTAAGGTATTAATAGCTAGTTATGTCTCAACACCTAAATGTATTATTACAACATGTTTCACTTAAAAAGAAGACGAAACACAACCCTCTAGGATTTAGGAAAATAGCTAACAATGGAATGAGGTAAATTCAAAGTTTAACATTTTGTAAAGTCTTAAAACATACATGTGAATTCTACTTTCTACTCCATTATATACTATGTCTATTTTCAAATTTTTAAGAAACTTTAATATGTCAAATTGCTTACATCTAGACCAAAAATAAGTTGTATACATTTTCACTTTTCTCTAGGCATAAAGGAAATATTTGATCCAATACAATTGTGGCAAAAAGTCACACATATGTGGGGGCCAATTGGTTTTTATTTTATTTTCTTTTTATTTGGCATAATCATAAGTTCAAAAACACCAGTTCATAAGGTGACAAAACTCATTTTTCAAAGACTAACAGTGGGATTTTGCCAAGACCAATTTAGAGCCTCAGCTCCAGAAAGTTTGCACTAGCTCTCGGGACGCATAAAATTATCATATGTTCTCCTAAAACAGAATGTCTGGTTTGTTTTGATATAACCAATTCTCTAGCAGCCAAAAGTTTCTTGATAACATAAAAGTAATAAGTACCAACTTTTCCAATCATGTACTCTTTGAGTTGTCAAAAATGAAATTGGCCAACACAGAAAAAAGTAGATCATGTGGATTTTCTTGTACATTTTGTCACCAAAACATTTATGAGAACAGAAATTCCAACTTAACCCCTGTTCTATTATTTCTACATGTCCACATGCAAGTTGATGCTCCCTGTTTATTCTATGGCTCCAAAGGGAACAAGCTGATCAATCTCCTTGAGACAACATTTTCATGTTCATTACTGGGTACCTTTCAATAAATGTCAACAAGAAAAAAATTGCTGTCATTTGTTAACCACTCCTCATAGACCAGGCCATGCACACCCTCCCTATTCCAGTCACACCACCAGAGAGGAAGGACGATCATTTCACTGAGTCATTATGAGGATTAGATTAGCTAAGTGCTCAAAGTTGGCTTAATATTAATGCATTTACATATGTTATTTTCTTTAATACTCTTAATAATTGCATGATTAATAAGTTAATAAGATCAAACTACTAAGTCACAGTTGGAATTTTACCCCAATTCAAAAATAAAACTGGAAACCTATGCTCATTTTCTTGCATTGCATTCTAAGTTCAAGACTTGGCCAACACACCTGTCTTCCATGAATCACCTCTGCTTAGCCCCTCCAGAAAATGCCTCCACTGACCACCTCAATAAGAGTTCACTGCATTTTTTTCCTATAGGTAATACCTGAAAATGATCATTTCTTTATTCTTATGTCAAAATGTCAAAATGGCTTATTTAAGTTTTAAAAGAAAATGGCATGTTACAAGGTTATGGCTGAGCCCTTATGGGAAACCAGCCTGAGTAAACATTAGTTCCAGATCTGGAGGAGTTTGCAGTTAGAAAAGACACTAGGACATGTGCACAGTAATTAGCAGAGGGGTAGGAGACACCCACCATGGGAAAGGCTCAAGCAAAGAGCTCAGAGGCAGGTGATCCCAGGTTTAGGGGGCAGGGAAAGGTTCATGAAGAAGGTGACATATGAGATGCACCTTGAACAACAGGGCAGGTGTGGAGGGGAAGACCTCCCATCTGAGAGAACAACATGAGTAAAGGCTT
Source organism: Noctilio leporinus (assembly GCA_004026585.1). Lineage (NCBI taxonomy): Eukaryota > Metazoa > Chordata > Mammalia > Chiroptera > Noctilionidae > Noctilio > Noctilio leporinus. Next base: position 170,678 of record PVIW01003244.1, on the reverse strand, counting down.
GGGGGCAAAAAATAACAACAGTAAATCTCACAGCATCATTATGGAATTAGGAGGAGTTCAGTTAAGCTGAAGGAATATGAGTATGTGAAGTGGAGGTTATAGCTGCAAATTTGGCTGGGGAATAGAGAATGCCAGGACAAAGATTTTTTCTTTTATTATTTCCCTGACAAGGAGCCATTAGAAGGCATGGGACCGAAAGGTGGCCTGCCCAAATGTGGTTTGGGGGCAGAGCGTGCTCCTAACGTACTTTAGTGTGTGGCCCAGAGGAAACAGGTGAGGGGCAGCCTAAGGGGGAGTCCAAGGCCAGTAATGAGAACCTAACTGAAAATGGCAGAGAAGGATATGAACAAGGTCAAATGCGAGCAACACTAATGAGCTGGGCTCAGCAGATTTGGGGAAGTGCCTGATGAAAGGAAGGGAAAGGAAGGGAAAAGAAGGAAAAGGATGTGGGAGGAATCAAAGTCCACTTTGGCCGGAAGAATGTCTGCACCACACATGCTTCACCAACCAGGACAGGCACACTCTGCGAGGAAAGCAAAGTGCTCCATGCAAGTGCAGGGGGCACCCTAGAGCTGCACTTTCAAACCTACTCGCCACGCCCTACAAGGCTCCGCAGGCGCTCACCCTGGCTCAAGCCTCACCCAACTTCTGTTCCTTGAACACATCAAGCTGGCTCCCCCCAGGGCCTTGCGCTTTGCTCCCTTCATCTGTAACATCCCCCAACCTCCAGTCTTCACTCAGCGGCTTCTTACATCACCAGGTCTCAGTCCTAGTGCCTCTTTCTCAGTGAGGTCCTCCCTCAGCACTCAATCTACAGCAGTCCCGGTCTCACACTGCCAGCCACTCGATCCCATCACTCCCATAGGGCATTTGCTGCTGTTTGTGGGTTTCCTGGTTGTCTTCTGCCTCCCTCCACCAGAATGCCAGCTTCATGAGAACAGGGGCCTCCTCTTGCTCACCATGGCAAACCCAAGACCTAGAATGGTGCCTGGCTCCTCATACATGCTCAAGTAGTCACTGAACAAAGCAGTCTACTGGTAGCACAGATCATCCTCAAGAGGTGGCTTTCTGCAGACAACATCACATTAACCTCAAGCCACTTTCCCAATCAAAATGCACTTTCATTGTGGTAGCGTGTCAATCACACTAGCAGAAACTTCTCTTACTTCAACTACTGTTATTACTGCTAATAGTAATAGTACCTATTACATGCTGAGTTCTTATCATGTCCCAGCTTGAGTCCTAATCATTTAATATACATTGTCCCATTTAGCACTGTTACTCATTTTAAAGAAGAGGATCTCAATATTAATTCAATGAGGTTATGGGGCTTGAAAGTCATTCAGCTGTAAGCGGTAGAACTAGAGCTTGAGTCCATTTTTTTCTGACTCAAAACCACTCTGGCAGGCTCCCTCCCCTGTCAAAAGTATGAATTTTCAAGTGTGTCATTTAAATATTGGAGAAATGCTGAACTAAATGATGGAGACCCTCACTCAGGAGAACCTGAAAAAAATATATTTCTAAATAGCCTTGGAGGGATCTGGATTACATACAGGAGTGCGAATGTATCCTTTCCAAGAAAAAAGGAAAGTGCTCTCAAAAATGAAAGGCTTAGCCAGCCAGTTATTCTTTGTTAACTGAGTCAAGACAATCATTAATCACATCATTTTAGAGAGACCCGATTGTGAAAGTGGCCTCTCAAAGCAAGGAAGATTGGGTTTGCAAGAAATGTAGCTAACTGAGAAAGAACGGTTTCCTAGCTCAGCAGGACTGCCCACTGCACTCAGGCCGCCTGCCTCTTCCAGCCTCCGCAGAGCTTTCAGCCAGGTGAGGGAAATGGAACTGTAAATTCCAGTGAGAACATGAGAGCAAAAATCGTGCAGGTTTTTTAAGGATACTATAGATTATAGGAGTAGTCAGTGGGTTCCCACTATGCAGCGCACACCCTAATGCCTCTAATCCTGCTAAATTTAGGGCCCATGATAAAAAAAAAAAAAAAAAAGGAAAATCTACTTTAAGATACATTGAGACGCAGTTAGAGTTGGGGGAAATTTCTGTGACTCCAGCAATAATGCTATAGGAATAAGAAAAATGTACGTCGGGCACCAAATGACCCAGGTTGTGAAAAATAAGCATGATCCTGTGCAGTGATTGTGGCTCTGCTTTCCAAGGCTCTAAATGATCAAAAGAGGATGAAAGAAAAAGATGACCATTTTAAAGCAATATATAATGTAGAACTTCTTGGTTTATAATCAAATGAATGTAAGACTCCAGCAGGAATGCTAAGGACTTTGATTATCACCTCCCTTAGGAATTTTGAATGATGTTATACTCAGCATGTATTCTATTAATATCGGGGCTATACTTCTTTATTTCTAATTCTTAATATTTAATGATTTTTCAAACAAAAATAATAGTCTATATCCTTGTTGAATTTACAGGGAGAAATTCTTTTAAAGATACAGTAGTGTATCAAGAGAATTTGTTGGATCTCTGCATTCACCTTAGAAATGATCCTTATATGTGCACATCTCATGTATCATTAATTTATTTTAATACTTCATTACTGAGTTCTTTTAGAAGTCATATTCCTGTGCTGCAGTGAAACAACCTTTAAAAAAAGATAAACTATAAACAGAAAAGGTTAGTCCTCTATTGTTTTCACACCACAGAAAGCATGGATGCAATTTTGTTTTAATAGCAGAATAAATGGTACAGTGATAATGTTTTACACTAATAAATTAAATTTGAGTCACCAATGTAAAATAGAAATGTTTCTGATACTTGTGGCCTAGAATACAGAATCTGAAAAAGAAGTGCAATTCCTCTGGAAAATGAGTCTTTGTATTTTAAAAAGGCGGCTATCGTTTTAACGTTTCTTTTAAGTTTGCTAAAAATAATAAGCATGACAGAATGCTTTTTCTCCAACTGAAAGGGATGCCAAAAGGAAAAAGAAATAACTGAAGAGCCACAGTGACCTCTAGTGAGAGGAAGAGGGATCATTCTTCATGCACAGTAAACTAGCTACAGAGAACATTTGTGGGCAAAATCATTCTTTCTACAAATGAAATTGGAAGAAAATCATAGTATTTTTAATTCAGAAAAATTCAGCCTCCATTCCTGGACCCAATTTTCTTAGTTACAAGGTTTATAAAGTATACAAAAGTTATACTTTTGTAGTTATTTTAGGTGATAGTTCGTGTAGTTGTAAAAAAAAATGCTATCTGCATGATTTTGCATGCTGGTTTACTTTAAACAAGACAACCCAAGCTGTGAAGGGACCAACCAAAGGAGTGATGCCGGAGGGATATGGTGGAGGTGATGAAAAGGCACATGCCTATGAAGAATGCAAGGCAGGGCCATGAAGGAGGAACTAAGTACTTCAATGAGCTAAGGAGAGCAGAAGGGTGAATGAATGCTGCCAGCCCTCTAGAAAAGAATCAGGAAAGCGTCAAAAAGATGGACAGTTGAAGAGGAGAGGGAAGAGGTACTCAAGATAGAGTAAAAAAAGGAAGCAAAATCACAGAGGCAGGAGCCCAGTGTTCCCAGAAGATGAAACATAGATGATCCTAGAGGAGGAGTTAGAAGAAGCACTTCTCATCTTACACATGTTCTGGAGCATGTGGGAAGGACATGTCCTGAGTACCATCCATGTCCCAGTCACCATGTCCGGAGGTTTATCTGCTCACCTCACTTATGCATCACAGCCTTGCAATGTCATTGACCTCACCTTAATATAAGACGCTGAGAGGCTGGAAGGAAGGTGATTGTTGGCCAATAAGTAAAAATGACAAGGTTTGAACCTAATCAGTTGTCTTGTGTGGAATATGTTTTCTGAAATGAGAAAACATGACCTCTTGCAATCATGTTTAATCTATTCATTTCCTAGAAGAAGAAAGCCTTCTTGAGTCAATATTCTGTCTTGGTCATCACAAATGTAGAATATGTAGCTTCTGAATTGATTATAATTGCAATTAAACAGCTCAAACCCTTTCAGACCCCTCCAACCACAATCCTCTCTTACATGTGGAATTTGTGGAGGCTGAAAACTATGATTCTGAGAGTAAGGGTGCTAAGCCAATCTTTGTAAAATTGCAGGGAAGGGTAGCCCCTTTTCGCCCTCCTAAAACAGAGTGGAAACAGTGGAGGTTGAGCAAGAATAATAATGCTGCATCTTGGGATGGTGCTTGGTTGCCCTGGACCTGCCTTCAGGCAACCATGCAGGCTGACAGTATCGCTGTACAGAATAAAAATAAAATTTATAGCACACCTTCGATTGCCATATGCCCTTCACATACGGTACTCATTCAATGCTCATCCTAGCTACCCAGGGTCAGAGCACTGAAAAGTCGTGCCACTCAGTTCAGGTCGCTCAGAGTTCTCAGTTAAGAAGTACAGTCCAACAACACAAAGGCAGTTCAAACTAACCTCCGTCTTTTCATGCATTTGTCAAATATTCTGGAGTGACTATGGAGATCACAGTAACACTCTTTTTTGAATTTTCTTTTTCTCTCCCCTTTACTTCCCTCATCAACCACAACTATTCCAGCACCTCCTACCTTTTAAAACTCCTCAAAAAAAATTTTTTTAACTTCTGTTCCAAAGGGAGTGTTAAGAGAACACTCAAATCGTACACTGAAAGAAACATTCCCACTGAGAGGAAATATTTTTCCATGTGTACATCTGATCAAGGACATATATTTAAAACATACAAAGAACACTTAAAACCTAACATTAAAAAAACAAACCACCCAACTAAAAAGTGGGCAAAAGACCTGAATAGACACCTCACCAAAGAAGATATGCAAATGGAAAATAAGCATTTGAAAAGATGCTCTCTAAAATAAAGCCTATAAATGACTTTAAAATTACTTTCCTCTCCAGTTAGAAGTGGACGCTGGGACCATCCACAAACCCCCCAACAGCAGTTGTGGGTGCCAAGGGTGGGGAAGATGTGTCTTCCTCACTGTTTTCTCTTGAGAAGCTATCCATGTGATTTTTCACCTTCTGTCTTTCCTCTTGGCCATCACTTTGTTTACTTGGGATTCATTTTCATCCTGTCCCACTGGTTATGCTCGTGTCACAGAACCCTGTGCTCTGCATGGTACTGGGCAGATGCATTAGTGGCCCAGACCCCAGCTGGCTCACCCCTCCCCTAATGGGCTTCCTCCTGAAAAAAACAAGCTTCCTGGGAGGTGGTGGAGGTTGCCTCCAGGAAAGTAGTTGTGCTCTGAAGGGGATGGCCTAGTGTTCTGTATCTTCCCAGGGGGACACCTTGCAAAGAAGCTAAGAACTAATTGGTGGGCTCTGCAGGCACCCTGACAAAGGTGTACCCTAAAGAGGAAGCAGGGGCCAGGTTGGCCCTTGTGGGAAATGACCCTCCCTGCTCTGGTTGTTTCAGAGAAATCATTCTTCTGAATCTGCCCCTTCCTTTGTTCTTTTGTGAAGATTTTATTACAAAAGTGATAGTTGGGGTTCATGTGTCTCTAAACCATCTTGAATCTACTTCAGAAAGCTCTTTCAATAAAGGCCAAATTAGTGAATCCCCCAATAATCCATATTAAAATAGGGTTTTCTGAGATAGGACATAATTTAAGCCAACTAACAAAATCCTCAGAAAAAAACTAAAATCTGTGTAGGGAACTACAGAAGATCATAACTAGCAGAGGATACAGAACTTCAGACTGCTGCGGATCAGCTGTCTCCACAGTTACATTCAAAAGTAACATCTCTGTGTTGGAAGAAGTCAGTTTTGGTTTTAAGAATAAACATGCAAATAATCTCCTTTTATTTTTCAAGGGTTAATTTTTTTCCTAAGGCTCTGAACTCCCTTACTTTTCTTGTCTACTGATTGTCAGTCTGCCAAATCACTCGGGAAGAAACAGTTGCAATGCAGTGCATACATTTCTAGTTTACCTTTTTGCCATCTGTTGGTGGAAAACTATCAACACCAGCACATGTATATACACTGCCCTCTAGTCTTTGACTAGCTAAGCAGTAAACACCAGTATAAGTTTGGCAAAGAATTGCTGGCAGCAGATGAGCTTTCCCTGATATGCAAAGAATATTGTCTAGACACACAGAATGCAGGGGATCAGAAGGGATGCCACATCAATACACATATTCCACAGAGAAAATCATTTTTCTTATACCACCTCAATTAAACTAAAACTGTGGAACTGGAATGTTTTCTAAAAGGCATTCGTCCTATAAAAAGTATAACCATAATATCACTTTAGAATCATTTCTACTGATTTTCAATATTTAGTGTGGATCTATTTGCTTCATAATTTTCAAATTGTTATGTGGAATTTTTCTTTACATTTACTTCCTTTACTAGGAAGGAAGAAGATTAAATTTACTTAATGTTTCCTCATTGTCTGTTTTGATATTATTTCTCACCTTTGTAAATATATGGGAAATTTTACAATCCCCTTAAAATACGGTAACTCTACCAGAGAGGATTCTATGCTGACCCCAATTTAAATTTTCATTTCTCTTGACTTTGATCTTTCATATTATTAAAGATTAATCCATTTCATTATGAATTTGATTTAAATTTTAGCAGAACTTTTTCTGAGTTTAAAAGAAAGATTGATCTAAATAGAGTTGAGCAGTTTACATTTGTGGGATTGCTGACCCGGCAGACCCAAGAAATGAACAAATTAAGATGACTTGGTTAGTTCTAGATTTATTGAATCTTGACTAAATTTAAACTTACTCCTCTTACAAAATCTCATATAAAAGTAGGACTATGATACCCTTACAGGGCAATTGTTCTTTTCCTGGGTTGGTCCATTCAGCCTGATAATGACTAACTGGTCCTAATGAGACCTGTGGCAGAGATTTGAAACTTAAATGGACAGGCTTGCTGGGCACCAAGAAAACCTCTCTTGATTGCCCATTAAGCTTCTCAAAGATGTATCATTTTCATTGCTATGGCTATCAGAGAAGATATATGGGTGGATCTGTGCAAATCCACAATCACTAATCACTTCAGGTCCTACTGAAAATGATTCATAGCATCATTTTGAGTGGAAACAAATGTACCTTTCTCCTACATTGAAACAAAAATCCTGAAAGCTAAAGCACACTGTCATGTGCCAGGCTCTGCCTCAACCAGCACTATGTATGATATTCATGGAGGACAGTGATGTCAATCAATATCATAACTATCTTCACTTTTGTTCTAAATCCAACTGAAAAAAAAAATTATTGCAAAGCATACTTTATATTCTAACATGCTAGAATCTTATCTTGATTTTAGCCACAGAGACAAAAGATAAAATTAAAACACTAGGAGATCCTCTTTATAATCAAACAGGGAAATATTTTCTCCAAAAACCATGCAATGTAAAGACAAAAGCAGATGATTAATAGTAAAGCTCCACTTACTGAAAATGCAAACATCATTAAATTAAAACTATATTTCTAAGCCTCACCCATGTGCCAAGTACTGAAGTTATTCAAAGAAACTCAAAACCTCATTTTCAAAAAAAGCTTACATTCAGCTTAGGAAAATGAGGCATGCATAACAAACCAACTTGTGAATAGCAAAGGCAGTCCAATCTATAACCTAGAAAAGATGATATAGATATAGATATTATGGGGTCCAAGAAACAGAAATATCTTTGTGGGATGGGGTAATAAGAGAAGGCTTGAGGTAGACTTGATTTGATTTAGAGGTGAATAAAAGGATAAGCATTCCACACCAGACAAAGTTACTTACTTTCTTCAGGATGCTGATAGAAGCCTCTCTGAGGAGACGGCATGGAACTGAGACCTAAATTATGAAGAGTCAACCTGTACGCTTCAGACAGGGGGAAGAGCAAGAACATATGTTCTTAAATGGGAAACAATTCATGTTCATATTCTAAGACAGAAAGAAAGCCAATGTGGCAGGTGCATAGTGTGAAGGTGGAAAGCAGCCCACCTTCAGGAATAAGAAGGAATCAAAATGGTAAAGGATGTGTGTCTATATCAAGATTGAAATTTTCCCAGAAATCTCCATAAGACTTTAAGTGACATTTCCCATGACTGCCCATAACTGCAAGGGAGCCTAAAATGTAGTTCTTAGCTGTGCACGTTGCTACCCCAATGAATATCAAGGTTCTCTTGCGGGAAGGGAATACTGGGAGGGTATCCTGCCATGTGAACCATAATATCCAAGTATGAATTAACAGTAGACAATTGGTTATAGGAGTCTGGAGTCCAGGGGGGTAATTAGAGATATAAAAACTAGTCATCAGCTTGTAGAAGATATCTAAATCCATGACACAGAATAAAGCTGGTTAGGTAAAAAATGAAGAAAGAAGGCCGTGGCTGGTGGTACAATGGATAAAGCGCCAGCCCACAAACCCAAAGGTTGTTGGTTCAATTCCCCAGCCAGGGCACATAACCAGGTTGCAAGCCAGGTCACCAGCCAGCTCCATGGCTGGAGGCAGGTGAAAGGCAACCATACATTGATGTTTCTCTCCCTCTCTGCCTCTCTCCATTCCCTCTCTCTAATAATAATAATAAAATATTTTTTTAAGTGAAGAAAGAGAAGACGACTCCAGGATGAACCTGAAAACTTTTTAACATCTGAGGTCCAACAAAGGAGGTAGCAAAAAAGGTTGAAAGAAATAGTCAGAAAGGCAGAAGGGAAATCGGAATACACTGAGCACTGCTGAGAAGCCACATTAGAAAGGGCACAGCAGGGACTACTGGATTTGGTGACATGGAGATAGTTGGTAACCATGAAAAGAGTGGTTTCAGTAGAGGAGTGATTGGAGTAGGTTGAAGAGTGACTAGAAGACAAGAAAGAGGAATTGAGTTAGACAACTATTCCAAGAAATCTTGCTATAAAGGAAACAAAGAAATGAAGCAATAATAGAAGGTATGTGACTTCAAGAGTTTTTGCTACTGCTGCTGCTGCTGTTGTTGTTGCTTACTCTTTGCTTTCTTAGTCAGTGGGAAATACTGGAATACATTTTTCTGTTGATGGAAGACCTTGAATTCCAAGCTGAGAGGTTGAAATTTAATTTGAGCAATGTTGCAAGTTTTTAAACCAGAAAATGACATCATAATGTCAGTGTTTTAGGAAGATTCATCCGAAAAGGGCTTCCCATAAATTGTAGAAAATTGGAAGAGTATACATAGCAATGAAAAGTGCTGGATGTCACCCAAAGGGAGCTGATTAATGCAACAGAAAATGGCCTTAAAGAGCCTCCTGAGGTACGTCTGCTGTGAGCTTTTCAGTGGGTAAAGGATAGGCCCCAGAAGGGACATTTGGAATCGATGCCTCTCCAAAAGGCAAAATTTAAACTTAAAGTCTGTCTCTGAGAGACTGCCATAAAAACTCCAAACATTGTAAAATAGGTGAGGATAAAATTTGAAGGTGTTGCTAAAATCTGCTAAATAATTAGTGGATAAATGTGTTGAATCAGCACTTATATTTATTCTTAAATTTTATACAACTGTGGAAATGTATAGAACATAAAGCACAAAAGACAGAATTCCTGTCCTGCAAAGTCTACAGTCTCATTCTGATACAAACTAAAACAATGGATGATGTCCCCTAAAATGTTTTTCTTTTTTTCAGCCAAAGTAATTGAAGAAGATATAAGCACCTCCAACACCATAGATCAATGTTTTACACATCCCAGTTCACAATCCCAATAGAAAACCTTGTTGGAAAACATGGTTGCTTACCAAACATTTTTATCTGTGCTACATAAACATTCCAAAATATTTGGAAATGAACATGTGCTTAATTTCACAGGACCTCTCTGAGACTTCTCTGATTAAAAATTAGGAAGCGTGGAGGCCCCAGCAATCAACCCAATCAACGTACTTTCCAGATGGAGCTGACAGCCAGCAAGGTGAAGGTGAAGTAATTCACCCAAGGTCACTCTACCCATTAGCAGAGCTAGAACTCAAAGGTGAGAACCCCAAAGTGCCTTCTAGAATGGTTCCTCTCTTCTCCCTCAGAAACCAATCAACTAATAGACATTCCATTTATTTTCCCATTGATTTTCATGAAACTCATGGGACTCACACTGTTTCCTCTGACATTCATCGGCATTATGCTGCACTTTATCAAAACCACCAAGGAAGGACATTGGAAGCTGTTTTTTAAAGCAAAATCTGGCTTCTGATAGCCCAGAATCAAAGTGTCCATATTATAAGGGGTACCCATTTTAAATGTTTTTTTACCCTCTACAAATCAGGTGGTGCCCACTTTCAGCAGTCACATTTATTTAAATCAATCTAAAAATGTAGCAAAAACCAGCAGTTTGTGAGATTTGGGTGCCTAGAAAGGCAGCCTACAGACAACAGCATACAGTATGTGGTAGATTAATTGACTGTGAAATTACAGTTTAAACAACAAAGCAGTTTCAAGTGTTAGGAATGTAAAGAAGCATGTAAACAAACTGATTTTCATTATTTGTAGCAGTTAAACAGCTTGCTTTTTTTCTGTGCTTTTTTTCTTTTCCTTTCTCTTTGTAAATGTCTTATATTTGCAATGGAGTCACTTCATTTAGAAAGCTTTCCTAAACACCCCTCCCTAAAAAAGGAGATTTAGCTATACAGGTGCTAGATGATTCTTAGCCATCCTGAATCTTCCGCAGTTTCTGTGGATGCTAAAAGCTAATGACACATTATACAAATCAAAGGTATTGTATTAATGTTATGATGGATAAGGTGAATGGTCATTGTTGGTGTGCAGCTTAGTAATTGCTTGTCACTTTATAACTGTAAATGACAATATAGAAAATGAATCCAGTTCACTCATTCTAAAAATGAGGAGAATGAGGGCTAATAAGGGAAAGTGATTTGTTCACAACCTCACAACCAGTTAGAGGCTGAGCTGGAGACAGAACCTTATAAACCATAAGGAATTCATAAACTTCATTCCACAGGAAGTTCTCTTGTGTGATACCTCAGGCCTGGATGTGACATCCTCCAGCAAACCATACCTATCAGATCCCTTACTCTTGTCCAAGAGCAGCCTGCAGGGCAATGACCAAAGGTATCCAGAACTAAAGCCAATTGGCAAGAAAGGCCAGTTATTGTTTGACCCATGTTCCTGAAAGCTAAATGCCAGGAGAGGCAAGGCAATTATTTTGGAAGAGGGATACAGGTAGAATATTTATTCCATGACACTTAGCCTATAGTCACAGCAACAAATGCAAATAAATGCACTAAATGAGGGTGTTAAGAAACCTTCAGTTTTCAAAAATGTTTATTATTATTTTTTTAATTTCATCAGAATTCTACAGCATGCGCAGTTTGGCTTTTCTATTCCCAAACACCCTATTGGTTTTCTATGTAACACCTTGATAAGTCTACGTAATAATTTCACAGAGCACCAGTATAATGAGTGTGCATAGTCCATTTGATAAGCAGTCTATTTGTTATTAGCTTTAATATAATCTGTTGCCTCTTTTGCATCATCCACTGAAGGCTAGAGTATTATTTTTAAATACTTTTACCCATGCCCTGACTGGTAGCACAATGGACAAGATGCCAGCCTGTGAACCCAGAGGTCGCTGGTTCAATTCCCTATCCAGGGCACATAACCAGGTTGCAAGTCAGGTCTCCAGCTGGATCCGTGGCCAGAGGCAGGTGAAGGGCAACCATACATTGATGCTTCTCTGCTTCTCTCCCTCTCTGCCTTTCTCCCTTCCTCCCTTTCTGGAAATAATAAATAAAAAATTTTTTTAAGTTTTTTTAATAAATAAATATACTTACCCAAACTTTCAGTAAGACATATAGAATCTATTATATTCAGAATAAGAGAATTTGTTGCAAATTTAAAGTTAAGTTATAAAATATTTTCCAAAAAGATTTTAGGTTTTTCAAAATATTGCCCATCCTATGGAGGCTAGTTACAAATATGACGAGGGGGTCAGGTTCCTAATGGCAGGAACACCTGTTGGATCACAAAGCCATCAATGTGTTCTTTCCAGCTCTAGTGGATGTATGTTAATTGAGAGAGACAGAGGCAGAAAATTGTAAGGCTCAGGGGAAAATATTGTGAGCAATTGTAGAAGGAAGAGGTAGAAAGTAGCATGTGTCTCCTGCCTGCCTACCTTCTTCACACAGTGGACAATGCAAACATTTAACACATGGATTCATTCTCTTTGCATAAAATCCCTACTCTCTGGGTTATGATATCTTCATTCCAGGGGCATTCTGTCCCCCATTCCAGCTACTAAGCACCTTTTCAGGGCTGTCGTCCTCCCAATGTGACCCTCAGCAGCATCCACCCAAGTCAGGGGAGGTCCTACCCTGAGAAAGGGGCATAAAGAAGAAACAGCTTCCTGCAGGTTGTTTCCCTCACTAGAGAACCTGGTCAACATATTCTAGGAAAAAATTTGCTTTTCACATAGAGGCAGGATTCTCCTCCTAGGCAGTTTATATAAATTAGGGCAAGAACACCAACAATGGTAGAAATGAAATTTCTGGTCTCCAAATGAACTCTTCAAATTTGAGAGTGGGGAAGGGAGAAGACAAAACCCAACCTCAGAATTTTTCTACCAAATAAAATAACAACTGTGATCATTTATTCGTTTGCTCAGCAAATATTCATTGAATGTCTGCTCTGAGCCAGGCACACTGCTCTAGCTGCAGAGGATAGAGCACTAAGTAGACCAGGGAACTGAGTAAATAATATGTCAGAGGATATAAATACTATGCATAAAAATAAAATAAGGCAAAGGAGGGACATAAGGATGAGGGATGGTGGGCCAGTTTATAACTTTAAGTAAGGTGTCCAAGGAAAGGCTTACTGAAAAGGTGACATTTCAGCAAAGGAATGTAGGAAATAAGTGCGTGAACCAGGCAACTATCCAGGACAACAGCAGAGATAAAAGCAAGTTCACAGGCTGGAAGACAGGAGCATGCCTGGCATGTTGGAGGAATTGCAAAGAAGACTGTGTGTCTATAAAGGAGAAAAAATATGGAGAATAAGTAGGTGGTAAGGAAAGAGAGAGAACATATAAGGTCTTATAAATATTAGTAAGGAGTTGTACTCTATAGGACATGATTTGACTTAGACTTAAAACTATTATTCTGGTAATTCAGGAACCTAATGAACGAAACAAACAAATGAGCAAAATAGAACCAGAAGCATGGAAATAAGGAACAGCCTGACAGTGACCACAGGGAAGGGGAGAGGGAGATAAGGTGGGTAAGATGGGGAAAGGTCTAGCCAAGGAATTAGTGTAAGTGACCTATGGACATGGACAACAGGGTGGGGATTGACTGTGGGAGAGGTTGTGTAGTGGGTGGGGCAGGGGGGGTAAAGGGGGTAAAATGAGACAACTGTAATAGAACAACAATAAATTTTTTAAAAAACTAAATTTACGTTTAAAAAAAGAATAGTCATGGGGAAGTAAAGTACAGCATAGGGAATGCAGTCAGTAATTTTCTACTAACTACGTATGTTATCAGATGGGTATGAGATTTACTGGGATGATCACTTAGTAAGTTATATGTCTAATCACTGGGGTATACACCTGAAACTAACGTAATATTGTATGTCTGTTAGGGACTGCTAGTCTGCTTGGCAAGGCCCAGCTAGCAGAAACGGGTGTTTGGCAAGGCCAGCCCTAGTGCCATGTGGACCTGGAACAGACACTGTGTATAGGGAGTCAGCCCAATGTGTTTACCCCGTAGCCCATGAAGCATGGAAAGCAGGGAGTGTGCTGTGCCTTGTTCTCTGCAGCTAACTTAGCTTCCTGGTTTCAGTTGAGCAGGTGCCAGTAATACCAGCATATAAGCTTAGTGTGATTAATAAACGGGACTTGTGGCTTGGGCGAGCCTCCCAACCCCAACTTTGTCTCTTCCCTCTTTCTTGCGTCCTCCGCCGTCCAAACCCGGTGCGTAATCCAGGGACGGCTGGTCCGTCACATATGTCAGCTAATTAAAATGATAAAAAATTACTTTAAAAAATATATTATTTGGGTTGCTGTGTAGATGATAGACTGAACAGGGAAGAAGAGCTTCAGGGTAATGCAGGTAAAGGTATGGAGACCAGTTTGGGAGTTCTTACAGATGATGGTGGCTCAGATCACGGAAGAAGCAGAAGGGATGAAGAGAACGATGGGTTACAGACAGAGCCAATACTGTTGGTAAATAAATTAAATGTAAGATATAAAAGAAAGGAGTCAAGACTCAAGGTTTTTAACCTGAAGAGCTGGAAGGATGAAATGCAGGACACTGAAAGAGAAGCAAGTTTGGAAAGGATGACCAGAAGTTCACCTTGATACATGTTAAATCTGAGTTGCTTGCCAGAGAAATTAGTACCTGGATGTGCAAATCCAGATTTGGGAGGAGAAGCCTGGATAGAGATAAATGTTGGTCATGCCACAAACACAAAGCTCCCCACCCGCTGATTCCATTTCCAGGGTCTCTTTCTGTTCAGAACTTGATTATTCTTTCAAGCCCTTTGACTTAAGGAGGCCCTAAACCTAATGACAGATCAGTATGCTTCTCAGTCCCTAAACCCTAAATATAGTCATGTGCTGTATAACAACATTTTAGTCAACAATGGACCATGTAAAATCATAAGATAATAATAGAACTGAAAAACTCTTATCACCTTGTGACATCATAGCTGTGGTTACATCATAGCACAACACATGTGCATATGGTGATGATGCTGGTGTAAATAAACCCACTGTGCTGCCAGTCATATCAAAGTATAGCATATACAATTATGTATATTACGTAATACTTGATAATGACAGCAAACAACTAAGTTACTGGTTTGTGTATTTACTACACTATATTCTTATCATTATTTTAGGCACACTCTAGAACATAAAGGTATGTTTTCTATAAAACTGTGCCATGTTACACCGGCAGCAGCCTCTTACATCTCATGCTTACCACATCTCTTGATTACATCATTTTCTCTTGCAAACATACACAGAGGGTAATATGCTTACTAAAATAAGTCAGACAGAGAAAGACTAATACTGGATGATTCCCCTTATATGTGGAATCTAAAAAACAAAACAGATTCAGATGCAGAGAAGAAACTGATGGG
Source organism: Noctilio leporinus (assembly GCA_004026585.1). Taxonomy (NCBI): domain Eukaryota; kingdom Metazoa; phylum Chordata; class Mammalia; order Chiroptera; family Noctilionidae; genus Noctilio; species Noctilio leporinus. The sequence continues at coordinate 155,638 of PVIW01003244.1, read as the reverse complement.
CATCAGAGGGGAAGAGGTAGGAAGATGGATGGAAAAAGTGAGTGGGATTAAGAGGTGCACAGTCCAAGTTATAAAATAAGTCATGGATATATAATGTATAGCACAGTGAAGACAGTCAATAATATCATAACTTTTTACAAAGACAGATGGGTACCAGGTTTATCATGCTAATCACATAAGGTATATAAATGTCAAATAACTATGTTGTACACCTGAAACTGATACAATATTATATGTCAACTATAATTTTAAATAAATAAATAAATTTTCTAAACTGTAAGACTTCAGAAAATAAATACTAAACTCATTCTTTATAAATTTTAGATAAATCAAAATTTATCTTATTTAACACTGTTAAATAAGAAATACCAGTATAATCTCTAACAATAAATATAATAATCCTACTTATGGACTAGAGTGGATCGAAATGTATCATTTACCCAAATAATGTCCTACATCAAACAAAAATTCAAAAACAGCATGTTTATAATATCTTCTACTATCACAACAAAACATAACTGCTACGTTTGAAGCAGATTTCCAATTTTTCAAAATTTACCTACATGCTATAGCTTCCAAATTGTTCAACTCCAATAATCTTAGCTTGTAAATGGAGATGTCAGAAATAATATTGGAGATTTTTAAACATATATTCACATTTCAATGACTCATAGGTAAGGACTTAAAATACCAATGAGTGCTTCTGATTTTAATTCTAAAATTCCTAGAACAACCGAATCACAGGAATGGAACAGGGTCTCAGATTTTCCATAAATGTGTGATTCTTGAATGAGCTATTCTAAATTTTCCCTTCTGAAACACTACCTTTGTATCAAGGCTATTTTATTTGGGGGTAGTCAATCTTCAGGATGGTCTCTCATGAACCCCATCCCCTGGTGCTGTCCCTTCTAACACTGTACCAGGGTTGATACATAGAGCCAACAAAATAAAGCATATGTGACAGTATGTAACTTCCAGTTATATCCTAAAAGACCCTTCAGCTTCCATCATGGTTGCTCTATGTTGCTGTACTCTGTTACATCACTTTCTCAGTATGGTCAGCTGCCAGTCAAGCCCTTTGTGTGAAAAGACCCACATGGTAAGGAACTGAGGCCTCCTGCCAACATTCACATAAGTGATCTTGGAAGGAGATCCTCCAGCCCCTCAAGAGACTATAGCCTAGTCACTAGCTTAACTGCCACCACATGAGAGACCCAGAGCCATACCCACCCAGCTAAACTTCTCCTGGATTCCTGACCCTTAGAAACTAGATGAGATAATATATACTTATTGTTTTATTATGCTAAGTACATGAGTAACTAGATACATAGTAATAGATAATTAAATGCAGACTTTAAAGTCTCTAATGTATAAATTAGTTTACATAAAAACAAATTGTATTGTAATCCATCTGCAGTCAGTAGTAAAAGGACTGACAATATTCAAAGGCAGACAAAAAATAAAAAGCCCTTCAGGTATTGCAGCTAGACCCTGAAATGTGGCTCACACTGACAAAGTCTAGCCATTGCCTCTGTGAATGTGAGTTTAAATAACCAAAATTTGAGCCAATACTTTCTGATTAAGCCATATCCCGGCCTTCAGAAAATTACATCTTTCTTCCTTCTACCTGTGCCAATGTACAGATTTTGTTTATTCTTTGTGGCCCAGGTCAGAGCTCAATTCCTTCCCATAACCTGTTTAGACTACTCCAGCACCAACAAGTCACGGCCTTTTCCTCAACATCTATTGCATTTAGTTCTATACCACAGAGTTTATGATAATTAACCATAAATCTCCCTAAGTACCTAGAGAGCAGAATCATATTTTTATAAGAATTCTCAACATCTCATCTCATTGTTCAATTACTTCCTGGTATTCATTCACTAGCAACAGAACCCTGTCTCATATTCATTTCAGCCATTCTGAGGCACATTCTATACTAGATACAGTATATAACACTCATCATCAATTACCTACCAATCTCTCCTAAGGCCCCTCCAGAATTCTGGAGCTCCCAGACTCCCTTGCAGCTATGATTCTAGATATAATTTGGTTCTGCCAGTTAGATGCAATTCTGTGAGATTTGAAAGCTGGAAAAGAAATGGAAAACATTTCTTTAGTTGCAATTGGGGAGAAATAGGTTTCAGCCAAATAAATATTGGCAGCCCACCAGCTTCAAGGCTGTAAGGAAGTTACAAAGGTGGTAACGATAGCAGTAGCAGCAGTTTTCTGATGTAAGGACACAGCTCAGTCATGTGACCATAAATCAGAAAGTCCAGAAGTACCCCCTACCTCCAGGACTTTCAAATATTTTATAAGCACCTAAATCCTTGCAGTAAATTCCTTTCAAGGTAAGATGTCCCATTGGTTTCTGTTGCTTGCATTGACTCTGGCTGGTATATGTACCATGCAGCTTATTTTTTTAAGTCTATGCTGACAACCTGGTAACTTTTTGGTTTATTTCATTCATTTATCCACTCAACCCTCAAGGACATTTGCTGGGTGAATAGATAACTGAAGAATTAAAAGGTCTCAAAGGAAAGATAATAATTTCACTTTTGGGTAATATGCTTATGGGTTCTCCAGGTGGAATTAAGGTCTGCAGTTAAGAATAGAAGTCCAAAACTTCCTTCAACACTCTGACTAGTGTTAGTAAAATGTCAGGTAAAGGGACTTAGCATTTACAGTTTCCTGATTACCGTAATTGGGTCTAAGTCAGAGCAAATGCATTTATTACTTTGAATATGTAGAAGCAATGCTGGAAGGTGATAAGGAGAATATGACGGTTAACACTATCTTTTTCTTAAATTCTGTGCAGTAGGTCAAACCACAGTTTTATTACCATAAAATCTTCAACATTTCAGTAACTAGTACTTTGAGGCTAATTTAAAGGAGCAGAATTAGTTTCAATGGCTCTGCTTGCTTCAGCAAAATTCAAGAAGGAGAAAAGGCATTAACAGAACTGGTTGGGATAGAGCTTTTAAGAGCTTGGGCCATCCAAATCAATCCCACAAAGCCCTTGTAAACTCCTAAAAAGGCATAGAAAGTTATTGCTATTTAAATATTTAATGTTAATTAAGGCTGGCATATTAGTTTCCAATCAAATTTATGATAGAACAGAATTATATTTTTAAGTGTTATGTGTATACTTGACACTACATTAGAGTCTCGACTACAATAAAAGTATATGGTACATTTATGCTCATTTTTATAGCATTTTTATTATTTTAAGTGATTATAAATGTTTATAGTAGCTGTAGCTTTATCACATTGTTAATAATATTTACATGCTGTGCCCAAAGCTGAATATGAAGTACATGCCCAATTACAACATGTTTTTTCAATATGAAAGTAAGATTTTCTTCATACACTCTAATATATTGCAGTCAATCTTAGACACTGCCTCTACTTTTTCACATATCTCCCAAAGAACAGAACAGTGCAGGGTGCAAAGAAAGTATTTAATATTTTCCTATTGCTTGACTAGCTGCATCAGTGTGTGTAAATCAATGAAAACATTATATACCTGAAAAACTAGTGATTACTTGCATTGATATGCTTTCTTCTCTTCCCACTAATCATGTATTTCAACATATCAGAGGCCCTTCCTAACCTCAAGGACAGTCCCTGATGAACTACAAGATATTGAAATTATGAGTTTAGAAGAAATTATAATGGCTTCCTCAGCTAATCACCTCTCTGCTCCATTGCTATTATAACTGAACCATATATAACTGCTCTCTGAGCTTGGGAGCCAGCTTAAAACCAGGTCTCACTGCCTCAGTGTCACTGGCTTCTGTCACCCAGTCATTCCTTCCACAACTATTCATTAAGGACCCACCACATCCCAAGTACTGGCACAGTAGCAGAGAATGTGGCTAAGAGGACACCTTCTAAAGGCAGATTGCTTAGGTGTTCAAATCTTAGCTCCATCAGTTAAGAGCTGTGTGGCATTGAACACTCCTTAACCTCTCTGAGGTTCATTTTCCTCATTGATATGATGGAGATTACATTAGTATCTACCTCACAAGGGTATTTTGAGGATTAAGGGAGTTCATATACATCTTTTAGGATAGCACCTGACACACAGAAAGTATTCAATAAATAATATTAGTCTTGAGATACAAATTCAGTAAGTAATCCTGCCCTAAAGGAAATCACAGTCTAATAAGGAAAGCAGATAGTCAATTAGTCATTAGTTACAGAATAAGTTTTGTGATGAACAAAATGTTTAACTTAGACTGAAAGTCTGTGTAGGCTTCCTACAGAAGTCAATATTTGAGCCAAGCTTTGCAAAAAAAGAGCAGAGAACAGAGGCAAACACAGGAGCCTGGCAATTTGAGGAGACAGAGAAGTATGGCCCAAAAGAGAAAACAGATCAAGATGCCAGTGGGAAAACTCAGTGATGAAGAGCTAGCAAACCTAACAGAGAAGGAGATAGCCAACCTAATAGATGCAGAGTTCACAATGCTGGTGATAAAGATGCTCACAGACTAGACAGACATGCTTGAGTACAGCAAATGCAGAAGCAAAAAAGCAAAGGCTATCCTAAGTGAAAAGAAGAAGAATCCACATGAAACCAATAGTGAAGGAAAGAAAACTGAGGTTCAAATAAAATATTTGGAATATAAGAAAGAATTAAACAGTCAACCAGTACAGAATGAGGAAACAAGAATTGAAAAAATCAAGAAGAGACTTAGGAACGTCTGGGACAACTTTAAACATGCCAACATCCAAATCAGAGGGGTGCCAGAAGGAGAAGAGGAAGAGCAAGAAATTGAAAACTTATATGAAAAAATAATGAAGGAAAACATCCCAAATTTGGTGAAGGAAAAGGACATACAAATCTGGAAGCACAGAGTCCCAAACAAGCTAGACCCACATCAGACCACACCAAAGTACATCATAACTAAAATGCCAAAGATTAAAAGTAAAGAAAATCTTTTTTTTTTTTTTTTTTTAGATTTTATTTATTATTTTTCAGAGAGAGGGGAAGAGAGAGAGGAAGAGCCAGAGCTTGATAAAGAGAATCTTAAAAGCAGCAAGAGAGTCCTGGCCAGCTGCATAGTGAATAGGCACCAGCTTGCAAACCCAAAGGTCACTGGTTCAATTTCCAGCCAGCGCACATAACCAGGTGGCAAGCCAGGTCTCCAGCCAGGTCTGTAGCTGGAGGCAGGTGAAAGGCAACCATACATTAATGTTTCCCTCCCTCTCTGCCTCTCTCCTTTTCCCTCTCTCTAAAAAATAATAAGTAAAAATCTAAATTAAAAAAAGAAAAAAAAAAAGCAGCAAGAGAAAAGAAGAGTTACCTACAAGGGAGCTCCCAAAGGCTGTCAGTTGATTTCTCAAAAGAAACATTGCAGGCAAGAAGGGACTGGCAAGATGTATTCAGAGTGATGAAAAGCAAGGACCTACAACCAAGATTACTCTATCCAGCAAAGCCATCATTTAGAATAGAAGGGCAGATAAAGTGTTTCCTAGACAAGGTGAAGCTAAAGGAGTTCATCATCACCAAATCATTATTATATGAAATATTAAGTGAATTTACTTAAGAAAAAGATTATCAAAACTACGAACATTAAAAGTATAACTAACTCATAGCTAACAAAAACAGAATCTAAAAATAAAAGCAAACTAAGCAAACAACCAGTACAGGAACAGAATAATAAGTATGAGGTTCATCAGGAGGGTTATCAGCAGGGTTGGGGAAGGAGGAGAAATGCAGAAATGGTGCAGGGATTAAGAAGCATAATTGGCAGACTCAACATAGATAGGGGGATGTTAATAGTACAGGAAAGAGTGAAGCCAAAGAACTTCGATATATGACCCATGGACATGAACTAAGGGGCGTGGAATTGCTAGAGGGTAAGGGGTAACTAGTCAGAGGGGAACAAAGGGAAAAGAAACTGGGACAACTGTAACAACATAATCAATAAAATATACCAAAAAAAGCAGAGAACATGTTCCAGCAAAGGCAACAACATCCCAAAGGCCTGGAGGTGGAAGGTTGCCAATGCCAGAGAGGTGGCCAACATTCAGTGCAGCTGAAGGAACAGCAGAAGCCACATGATCTGGCACATAAACAAATAATGACAGACCTTTCATGCCACCCTGAGAGATGTGAACTTGAACAATAAAGTCAGAGGTACCATTGAACAACTTGGATTTTGAAACTATACGTATAGACTTAAGATAGAAATTGGTGTGTCAAATAGGTTCAAATTTCATGATCTGCAGGGAAGCCTAAGAAACAATCACCCTCTCCAGTTTTCTCGTGTCATCTGTCATTATTGTACCCAGTAAGGGTTTGTCAAGTATCAACTCTATGCCCTCTCACTAAGTCAACAAAATAAAAACTTTTAAATTATGCATGAACTCTAGATTCCCTTCTGTATGTTATATTAAAAGAGAACTTGAGATGATCAAACATCTATATTTGATCAACTTTACTAGCAAATTAGTAATGTGAGAGCCTTTATTGTTGTATGAAATTTCCATTCATTCGTGAGGTGAATATGCCCAAAGATACAGATAAGGATCATAACTCTATTTTTAACTTCCTGTTCTTCTCAAGTGAAAACAGGTTAATTATATTTCAGAGGTAACCTTTTCCTTTCTTTAGATTGGAAATGGTGTCAAATAGTTTTGTAATGGATGATAAAACTCCCATTAGTATTATGAATTATGTTAGTATAAATCTTTTCCAAAGTCTTAAAATGTTTTAGTTGATATGTTAACTGTCTTAAAATTATAGTATAAAGTACTATAAAGTATACAGTATAAAAGTCTCTCATCATTCAGTATCAGCCCACCCAAAACCAGCAACCTTTACCACTGAGCTATATTATTTCAAATCATATCCTCGCTAATATAAAGCATTTCGTAATTTTATATCTGATGCTCCTACTACTTCTGTTCCTATATATTCTTAAACAAATCCTTACATTGCAAAAAACAATACTTAATTTCCAAGAAAGCTCCTTACAACTTGGCACACTCTATGAATGCCTTCTAGGATGGTGAATGTTGGATGGAGACGGGAGTTAGTTTGAGACCAAGTGAGAGTATTTAAATACTCTTTCCTGTGTGATTGTTTCTGGTCTCCCTTACAACCGCTACTCATCCCTAACAAAATGCTGCCTCACCCAAACTTTGCTGCTTACAATTTCTATGTTCCCTTTTGGATATCACAAATACTTTTATAGTGGTTGGTTATTTGAACTGCTCTAAATTATCTTCTTGGCATCCAGATGAGTAGAATTGATATAGTTGAACTATGACAACTTGACCATGAAATACTCATTTGAGAAGAAAAAAATCATCCCTTAAGACATTTAATTCCCCCCAAGGTGAGTAACAGATTTATTAAATGTTTACTAATGCTGCAGAATTAATATGCTGTAGATATCTTGCTGCATAACAAATTACCATAAATTTAGCCACTTAAAATACATGTTTATGATCTCACAGCTGCCATATATCAGGGGTCTGGTCATAGCATAACTGAGTCTTCCACTCAGTGTCTAATAAAGCTATAATCAAGGTGTCTGCCAAACGGCATGCTCATCTAGAGGCCCAAATGGGGAAGAATCTGCTTCTAAGCTTATTTAGCTGTTGACAAAATTCATTTCTTTGCACCTGTGTAACAAAATTCCCTGGTTTTTCATGGCTGTCAGCTAGGGGTCACCCTCAGGACCAAAAGGCCACATGGCTATCTTGAAAAGCACTTCGCACATGGATATCACTTCTTCAAGGCCAGCAGGAGAATCTTTTCCTTCAATCTGTTAAGCATTATTTTATATAACAAAACAGTCACAGAGGTAATATCTCATCACTTTGCCATAGTCTATTAATTAGAAGAAAATTATAGACTCCATGCACACTCAAGGGCAAGGGATTCAAGGCCATGGCTCACAGACTCATGTTAAGTGTGTATCAGCCATATAGCTGCTTGAAGTGCCACTATCATCCATGGAGTACATCTTATCTTTTCATCCAAAAGAGGATAGAGTACAGATAATCATAATGTAATTTTATTCCTTGTTTGGGTTTTTACTACTGGAAAGTTATTAACTCAACCCCTGAAATTATATTATTTAAAAAGAAAATAATTAATACAATTCATACTCTTCCTCCTATGTTTTGAAATATGCTATTGAGGTTCTGAGACATACTGCTGAGGCTGAAAAATAATTGTGAAGGCATGGCTTTGGCATTTTCTGAAAAGCAAACAGGATTTTCAGAGTAGAAGTGCTGTGCCTCCTGCTTCTCTTACTTAAATCAGACTAGTAGCAATTATCTCAAGAATTCGCCAGGTTTCTATTGTGTCTGCAGTTCCACCTCATTAGCAAGCCTACATTTTCTGCACAAATCCACACAAAACCCCCCTCCAAGGATATTCTCAAAGAGGCTTTAGACTGGTGTAGAGTCAATGCAGCCTTTTATCAAGAAATTTCTGACAAGATTCTCTTGGTTAAACTCAACTATGGGCCACAGCAGAGAAAAAAAAAGAAAAGATGAATTCATTCTTCAAAATGCAATTTTGCAGCATACTAAACTTATACATTTCTTAGGAATATTTGGGAAGTTGACAATGGTATGTTTGACCATTTCTACTCTAAGATGTGCCATGACTGGAATCCTTAAGAATTTTTCATATTAGAACTGAAAACCATTATCAGGGTATAATGTTGATTCCCATGATTTTTGTTACTCAGGGCAAGAAGGGATCACCAGAGACCTTATATTGCAGCATTAACATAAGTTGGAACTGGAGAGTATCATGCTTACGAAGTAAGCCAGGGGGCAAAAGACAATACCATATGATCTCACCTAATACAGGAGACTAATGGACAAAACAAAGAGACAAGCAGAACAGAACCAGAGACAAGGGGAAAAGGGCCAGAATGACAATGACCAGAGGGGAGAATGGAGGGGGAGGGGAAGAAGTAGAGAGAGAATGAGAGGGTTTTGTCAAGGAACTGTGAAAAACTCATGGACATGGACAACAAGGTGGGAACTGACTATGGGAGAAGGGGCAGGGAGGAGCGGACAGGACAGGACAGAGCAATGGAAGAGAAAATGAAACAATTGTAATACAACAACAATAAGTTAATTTGTTTTTAAATGTATTCACCAGAGTGCACAAAAGGCAATGACTCAGTACTCTTATTCTTGTCACCTGTTCCTAACATTACCACTGATTAGATGACCTACTTAAAGAAATACTCAGAATTATCTGGGAAAGCTACACAAAATAAAAACTTGAGGCAACTGTCACAATGATTAAGTAAAACTAAAGCAGACCCCCCAACAAAAGCCTTTTTAATATAAAAACTGAATTGAAACATTTTTTGCTTTAATAATATAAATATGAAAAATGGAAAGAGAAATAATTAGTATTTATTTGTAGATAATTATCTCAACTATTTTTTTACTTCACATATGTAACTAAATGTAACAGGAAAAGCAAGCCAGCATTCTGAGAGTTGAACATTCATCCTTCCTTCCCTCACTCACTCTATATCAATAAGTCTGCAAGGTTCTCTACTGCGTGTGTTAGTAACCACAATGATGAGTCATACAGGGTCCTAGCCTCACACATTTATGTGCTATGATTTATGAAATATACACTTAATTCTAATGTAGACAAAATTAAATTAAAAATGCATCAATAATGTAACTCCAATGAAATGTGTTAGTATTAACACACGCACCATTGATATTCCAAATAAAGACTGAACAAGAGTTAAATGCATATTTCATTCTTTGCATTTATTTCTATAATCTCATTTATTTCTTCAGAATGTGAATATTATTAAATGCCAATTATATGCACAATTCTTAGTTCAGAATAAATGTTACTATAAGAAATTATTCCCAAAGGCTGAATTTGTCATACAAAGTATTTACTTATTTATTTTTATCCTTTATTTTGAGCTATTTTTACAACTAATAATGGTAATTTCAAATGGTACATAGAGTCAACATAGACTTTAAACATAGAAAATAAATTCAGAATCATGTTCAACTGTCAAGTAATTTTGAAGTAGGCTAGTTCCTGCACCTCATGAACCTGTGTATGAGTATGTTGGGTGGTGGGATGGTGGAGTCCTGGGGGAGGGGCAGGAGTAATGCTGTGAAGAGGCATCAGCACAACAGACTGAAGATAAATCCTTTTGTGCACCTTGGAAACCTTGATTCACTTCTCTTGGGTTCATTTTTCATTCATCTGTAAAATGGGTGTAAATTTTACTGCAGAGATAAATACTAAGTGGAACAACATATTTGAAGCACTTTGCATGTAGAGGACACTTAAAAATGGTTGCTATTTCTTCACCCATAAATTGGGAGTAATAAAATACCCACCTCACAGACTGTTGTGGAATTGTGTTAGTAAATGCATGAGAAAACGCAGACACAGTCCTGGGTGCTCAATAGACATTTATTATAAATGAATGAGTGTGTGTGTGCATGTGTGTGTGCCAAAGTATGTTTATTTCATCTTATTTTTTGTAGTAGGTTTATTTTATTTTACTTTCTGAACCATCATACATACTAGGAAAGAACTAAACTTTGGAAAATGCACAAAATAAAAAGGCAAGTTTTGCCATAGGTCCTACAGTCTATATAGCTGCTATAATCTAATAAGACCCTATTTAATTAAATAATGCCCTAGGAAGCTCTAGAGTTGTGGCCATCTACTTATTAAGTCTGTTTTCATTTTCCACCGATTGCTAGCATCCATCTTATGACTTCATCACACTTTTACTCTTTCTCCCTATTTGTGGGGTTTGGGTCAAATAATATAGTTTGAGATTTACTGTAACTTCTTTGAGATTGGTTTAAGGTAATTTCAAACTATTAACAGGTCAGCTCTTCCTTCTAAAAGCCACATCTTGATAAGGTAGTATCCCTTATTATCAGTAAGTGTTCTTTTTTGGAAAGCAAGATAAATTGGATGGCTGATTATCTTTGTACTGATGAAACAGTCTATAAGTAATGTCAACTTCTTTAAGTATAGACCTGCAATTTAATGTAATAATTGTAAAAAACTTGAATACCAATACCGTTTCACAAAGATGGTGCTCAACGTGAAGAAGGAGGCCTCCTGACTGCCAAATCAGCCATGAAGAAGATAGAGGACAACAATACACTTGTGTTCACTGTGGATGTCAAGGCCAACAAGCACCAGATCAAACAGGCTGTGAAGAAGCTCTATGCCATTGATGTGGCCAAGGTCAACACCCTGATCAGGTACCTGATGGAGGGAAGAAGGCATATGTTCAACTGACTTCAGACTACAATGCTTTGGATGTTGCCAACAAAATTGGGATCATCTAAACTGAGTCCAGCTGGCCAATTCTAAATATAAAAATTTTATACTGTAAAAAAAATAAAATAAAATAACCAATATTTTCTGTGCTGATATGTAACATAAACCCTGATTAATAGAACTTTGCACTCTATTTTTCTTTGCTTTGGTCCATCAGCAAATATTTAAGCCATTATCATGAGTTTACCAGCCATAGAATATTTGGTCTATGGACAAGAGAACTTTCTGATTATATATTATCATTATTCTATATGAAGTATTGTCCCATTTAATTTCTGATTAGAAAGCAATCTCCCATCTTCTCTGCTTTTGTATTAAAGAAAATTTATATTCAGCTACATGTTTCATAGGCCAAAAATAACAATGTCATAAGTATGGCAGAAGTTTATGGTTTTTTAGTCATGGATAGTGGGAGGCTGATAGGGCAGCTCAGTTTTGTGATCTCATTAAAGACTCAGATACCATTCTTCCTATTTATTACTTCCCCAGCCCTAGGTTTCTGTCCACATTCACATGGTTCAAGGTAGCTGCACTCCAATCCACATTCTGAGCAGCAGGATAAAGATTTGGAAAAAGGAGTACACTCCTTCTTTTAAAAATGAATTTCTTAAAATGAAATCACATATCACATGGCCACACCTAGGTATTCCAGAAGTCAGAAACACAGCTAAAAATTAATGGTTTTATTCTAGAAGAAAAAAGAATGTGAATTTTGAGTCACAATTATTAGTCTTTGCCATGCATTTATTTTTAACATAGCTGTCATGAAATAGCTCTGCATAGACTTCTGGAATTGGGAGGGGGGAAAATGTTAAACCAAAGAGAAACATAAAGAATTAACATTGTAGATAGAGGCAAGTTGATAAAATGAAAAGCCAAAAAAAGTTAATCTTCAAAATTTGAACTTTACAAACATTTCTCTTCAATCTCTTTTTTACTGATAACACTGAATTTTCTAAAAGTATGTCTACTCTTACTTCTAGCCAAGATGGAGGTGTGGGTAGACATTCAGCATCTCCCTCACAACTAGAAGAAATTTAAATCTACCTCAAAATTAAATGAAAACAATGCAGAAAATCAAACTACACAGAAGTGCAATAAATGAAGAAGTAAAGAAATACTCAGCCATACTCAGGTAGGAAGGGAAGAGCTGGGCAGGAGAGCAGCAGCAGCAACACTAGAGCTGAGGCTCCAGCAAAAAGCACAGTCATACACTTAAACCTGGAAAGTGAACCCAGGGCCAGACTGTGCACTCCACAGTTCCAGCACCAGGTGAAATAGAGCTACATTGCTTCTAACTATGAAAACCAGTAGAGGTGGGGCAGAGAAAGAAAGTGCCAATCTCAAAGGGCAAGAGGCAGTGTCTTCTCTAAGACCCCATCCCCACATATAGCACCACAATATGGTGAAACAGGTCACCCTGCACTGACAAATTCCTGAGGCTCCACCCCTTACAATGTAACAGGTGTGACAGAACTACCTAAGACACAGAGGCAAACACAGAAAGCTGTCAAGCTGAGGTGACAGAAAAGAGGGAGCAGATCAAGGTGCCAATGAGAGAACTGAGCAACAAAATGATAGCCAGCCAAACAGACAAGGAGCTAGCCAGCCTAACAAATGCAGAATCCAAAACGCTGGTGATTAAGATTCTCACAGACTTGACAGATATGCTTAAATATACCAAACACAGAAGAAAAGAAGTGAAGACTAGGCTATGTGAAACAAAGGACAGTCCACATGAAACCAAGGGTGAAGAGAAGGAAACTGGGGTTTAAATAAAGTATTTGGAACATAAGGAAGAAATAAATAATCAACTAGTACAGAAGTGGGAACAAGAGTTGAAAAAAATGATGACAGATATAGGAACTTCTGGGACAACTTTAAATGTGCCAATATCTAAAACATAGGGGTGCCAGAAGGAGAAGAGTGAAAGAAATTGAAAACTTATGTGAAAAAAATAATGAAGGAAAACTTCCCTACTTTGGCAAAGGAAATACACATGCAAGTCCAGAAAGCACAGAGTCCCAAACAAGCTAGACCCAAGGAGGACCACACCAAGACACATCAAAATTAAAAAGCCAAAGGTTAAAGATAAAGAGAAAATTTTAAAAGCAGCAAGAGGAAAAAGAGAGTTACCTATGAAGGGTTGCCTATAAGAATATCAGCTGATTTCTCAAAAGAAACTTTGCACACAAGAAGGGACTGGCAAGAAGTATTCAGAGTGATAAAAAGCAAGGACCTACAATCAAGATTACTCTATCCAGCAAAGCTATCATTCAGGATGGAAGGGCAGATGAAGTGCTTCCCAGGCAAGGTAAAACTAAAGGAGTTCATCATCACCAAGCCACTATTATACAAAATGTTAAAGGGACTTACTTAAGAAAAAAAGGATCAAAATTATGAACATTAAAAATACAACAAACTCACAACTATCAACAACAGAATCTAAAAAGTAAAAACAAAATCAAACTAAGTGGAGAGCAGAGAGAGAACAGAATTATAGATATGGGGAACATTTGGAGGGGTGTCAAATGGAAGGGGGAAGGGAAGAATGGAGGGAGGGTGTAGGGATTAAGAAGCATAGCTGGTGGGTGCAGAATAGACAGAGAGATGTCTAGAATAGTACAGGAAAAGGTAAAGCCAAAGAACTTACATATGCATGTCCACGACCCATGGACATGAACTAAAAGGGATGGGATTGCTGGAGGGAGGTCATTGCTGGGTGGAGGGGAGGAAAGGGAAAAGAAATTGGGCCAACTGTAACAGTTTAATCAATAAAATATGCTTTAAAAAAAAAAAAAGGTATGTTTACTCTTAAATGCAACAGGATATACATTCTCCTGATTTTTATTTTCACAATTGGGGGATTTATGATGTTTTTTTAATGCAACATTTCCCTAGAATGAGGTGGTTCTGGAAACTTAAAGAGGCCAGATTTGCCTGCTTGATCCTACAGAGGAAAGCATTTTAACAGACTTAATATTAATACCATTGATTTGTATATATTAACCTCATGAGATATGACCATCCCTTAAAGTAGGCAGAACAGAAAACAAGACCCCTGTATACCCAGCCTGAAGGCAGCTGGCATAATGAAAAGTGCACTAAGTGGGGTCCCAAGGCCTTGGCTCTGGCAATGAATCTTCTTTTTAGCCATGTGGCCTTCAGCAAGTCAATTAATCACTCTGTAATTACTAACACGTTGAAGTAGTGCCCCCTTATCCACACAGGGTATGTTCTAAAACTCCCAGTGAATACCTGAAACCACACATAGTACTGAACCCTATGTAGCCTGTTTTTCTCTATAAATGTAGTCTCTCTCAAACTATCATATTTTGAAGTATGTAGTGTACTCACCTTTCTGCTTGTGAAGATATGAGATAATAAAATGTTTATGGGATGAGATGAAGTGAGGTGAATGAGATATTAATAAGTAAAATAAGGGTTACTTGAGCACAAGCACTGTGACATGAGACAATTGATTGATAACCTAGATAGCTACTGAGTGACCAATGGGCCGGGAGCGTTCACATACTGGACAAAGGGGTGAGCTGCATCCTGGGAGGGATAGAGTGGGTCTCACGAGATTTCATCACACTACTTAGAATGGCTAGCAATTAAAAATTTATGAATTTTATTTTACCTGTTTATTTATAGTTTTCCATTTACTGCTTTCAGGCTTCATTTGACCATGGGTGACAGAAACGATGGAAAGTGAAGCCATAGATAAGAAGGGACTGCTGTAATTGGATGTAACATAGATTCAAGTGAATATCAACATGCTCAAGGCACTTTTTTTTGATGGATTAATATAATAAGGTATCTAATGGGACTATTGATTTAAATACTGCAGGGAACCAGCACAGAAAGGGATGTCTATCTTTTCTTAAAAGCAAATTCAATAAAAATTGTCAACCTGATTCTGAAATGGTTGACATAACACTAATCTAGGTATCAAAAATACTTCCACCCCAAACTGTGGTCTTTTTTTAGCAAGTAGATATCTTACAAAATTACAGGTTTGGTTTAATGTTTACAATCAGCTGTTCCTCTTTCTGTTTTTTATACTGATTGAGGCCTGGAGTTCTTAAAAATGCTTTTTAAAGTTGGGCTTCTTTACTTTGTCTCCTCCTTTCATCTGAAAAGTATTAAGGATGTTGAATATAATTCTGAAAGTTTTGTACTACAAAATTGTGCATTAAAACAAAGTGACAACATGGGCAGTAATGATTCAGTAAATAAATATTTATGAAGATAAGGCCATGTGCCAAATTTATGGGAACTATTACTTAATGATTTAAAATACAGAGGCATATAAGGCACTAACCCTGTTCTTAAAGAGGTGACAGCCCTGTGGCTGAGATCATCCATTTATACATGGAACCATGAATGGAAACAGATCTGCCTTGATGGGGAATGTGGTGAGAAGGGGACACCATTTGGCCTGGAGTGACAGATGCTATGGGCAGTGGGAGAGCAAAGTTAGGAAACTAGAACATGGTTTAAGAAAGAGCTTAGCTCTGGACTCAGAAAGACTGCAATTGGAATCATAGCTTTGTTTCATAGAAGCCAAGTAACAGAAATTAACATCATTAGAATTATTAATAATAGCATGCTAGGTATTTGTCTTTATTTTCATGTTTCTAGAGTACCATCAACTTTTGAAGACACAAGTATGACCCAATTGAAGAATCAGCCTATCACACCTCTCTTTTACTTTTGAATTTCCAATTAGTATGCTTCTGCCCCTGAACATGTCTGATAAGGTACAAATGGCACCACTCTGATGAGACTGACGGGGAAAAAGGGAAACAGAAGATATATTAAAATCCCACTTGAACCTTTTTATGGTGAAAACATGCAAGAAAAAGCTGTTTGGACTATAATAAAAATACTTTTTTTGGCAAATTCTTTAAGGATCAGAGATTAAACACCTACCCTTTTTAACCTGCTTACCAGTGACAGCTGACAAGAAATCTTAGGTAAAACCAAATTAGATTTGTACCAACCAGTGCTCAAAAACTGACTTAACAAATCTGAGGTGCCTTAAAGGGACCTCACAGGCTGTGAATGCCAAAACTAGAAAGAAACAGAGCTATCTTGAGCCTTTAAACTGAATGTTTCAAGGAAACAATAAAGCTTCTCCTCACCAAATAGCTTTTTCTCATCAAACCAGGTGACATCAGAGAGAATATAAATGGAAAACAAAATCAAGACTATGAAGAGTTTGTTTAATCTTGTTAGCCCTTCATCCTCTGCCTGTTTTTTTAAAAAACTTGATGGATGAAAGATGGTAATCCTGAAAAGCAGTAAAGAATCAAAAATTTGTCTTTTTTGCAAAGAAACACCATTTGAAAATCTATTCTGATTTTCATGCTTTCATTCGCTGTTCTTGGAGGGTTTTTTTTTTTTTTCCATTGTTTTTAATATAAAAGTTATTATTTTATTTTCTTGGGCTTTAGTCCCTCAAGTTCATTTTACCCATTTCAGTGTGTAAATATAACTAGCAAACAGTGAATAAATTTAACTATGAGTTACCACATGTCCTGTTTTCAATAGTAGGGATGACTGATGCTATGGCCTGTGCTCTCTGTGTGAGAACTGATTTCTACCCAGACCTTCCCGAGGAAAAATCAGCTCAGCCACTCTGGAGCTGCAGTGCCCATGTGACAGAGTGGTAAGTCATTCTCAGGAAAGCAAGATGTCACAACATCCCCCATTTTTATCAATGCAGAAGTCATTCAGGACTAAATAAATTACATCTTTGAATCTGATTCCTCTTCAAAGCAAGAAGAAATAATGTCAATTCAGCAACAGATTTTATTTTCTATAACAACATTTTGAAATGGGGGCATGTTAGGTAAAAATCTTCCAAAAAGTTGTGTTTGCAAATGTTTTATAGGCTGTCTGCAAAAATGTTTTGGTCTTTGACTCCAAAATATATGTTACATTTTTTTCTTTGGCATTTCAAAGGTAGAAGATAAAAACTGCTTTGATCTAATTTGATTAATGATTCGCCCTTTAAGTAGTAAGATGAGTGTGGAACAGGTGGTGATGGAAATCATGGGAAAGGTGGTGGCAGTGGAGATGATACTGGTTGTTAATAGATGAGTTATTGATTTTTTTTAACTTGAGGTTTAAGAAAAAGAAAAACATTTGCACATCACACATAGACATAGACAACAGTGTAGTGGTAGCCAGAGGGACGAGGGATGGGGAGTTGGGTAGAGGTAGGCAAAGAGGGAAAATGGGGGTGAAAAGAAACTTTGTTTAGGGAGATGGACACACAATTCAGTCAGTTTGCAGAGGATGTTTTATTGAGTTGTACACTTAAAACCCGTATAGTTTTGCAAACAAATGTCACCTCAATAAATTCAATTTTTAAAAAAAGTAGAAAATGAACCAGAAGCAAACCAACAGGCTCAAGTTACTTCGAGAATTCATAAGACTCATTTTGCATTAGAAGTAGTTCATAGGGGTAATAAATCTAGAGATAGATAG
This sequence comes from Noctilio leporinus, assembly GCA_004026585.1. NCBI lineage: Eukaryota > Metazoa > Chordata > Mammalia > Chiroptera > Noctilionidae > Noctilio > Noctilio leporinus. The sequence continues at coordinate 137,802 of PVIW01003244.1, read as the reverse complement.
AATATGGCCTTTTGAAGGCCACAACATGATATTTCTATGAGAAATGTAAATAAAATAGCATCTAAGGAACAAGGCATTGTAAATATCACAAATGAACCTGTGTTAACTAATTATGCGCTTTTTGGCAAACTACGTGATCTCTCTAAGATTCGGTTTCTGTTCAGTAAATGGTTATAAGATCCACTTTGAGGGTTGTTTTAAGATTCAAAATAATTAATAGATGTAAAATAATATATAATAAGCACTGAATAAATATCAATTCCAACTCCTGCCACACCACCCCCATTTTTTCCTACTGTTCTCATTTCTTCTTTCAATAGAATAAAACTTCAATAGAACAAGATTAAATGTCTTCAAGACACTAATAAAACATAGAAAATAATCCCACAAATTAATTCAATGTAAGACCCATCTTCAATTGCACAACACTGTGTAAACCAGAAACAGGACAAAATGTTAAGAAAAAAGGACTTCTTCTAAGACAGGCCTAAGGCACACCTTATTTGATTGTCTTAGTTCTATTCTGTTCGGTACGTCACCTTCATCATTTGTTCAATCAATGTCTGCTTTCATGAAGAAAACATTGATTAGATATTACTTCTTAATAACATATGAAGCTTCAGTTTGAGTAACTAATTTGGAATTAAAAAAGCAATTTTTGGTGTAAGTTAACACTTCTATTTCTTTCCAAGAAAAGAATGCCTCATCTAATAACTTGTGTCTCTGAGATAAATGAATGCATTAAAGCTCTTAACACCCCTTTGATGGACTACAAATGATCACAATACAGAACAATATCTGAACAGTAATGATTTGTGCTTTCTTCTTAAGTGTAAGCTGATTGCAAAGGCTCTTCAATGGCAAGAAGTAAATAGCTAACAGGGTCATGAATCTTAATAGCTTCTAAATCAGAAAGATCTGCAACTTATATGCTCTGACTGGAGTGTGAATGGAGTGTATAAATATTAATAGGTCTGGCAGAGCCTCTGCAGACAAGCTGTCTAAAATTTCACAGCAGGAAGATTGAAGTTACCATGTACGAAGCAGACATGAGGCTCCCACCTGGAAATGAACTGTCAGTATGTGTGTAAATACATTTTTCTTGATGGGGTGTTTAACACTCAGTGCTGCCCTCACACCCAGCAACATTATGCATCAATATTTAACTCTCATTCATTATTCAAAATTATGAACATGCAGACCAGGCTTGTCTACAGAAACACTAAGACAGAACATCCTAGTTTGAGAGTCTGAAAAGACTTTTTTTTTTTTTTTCAAAATACAACTTTGTAAATAGCACTAAGTCCATGGAAGACTCTATAACAATACTCAGCTCCATCAGCTAATGACTTGCTTGCCAGTGGGGCAAGACTTGGTTCTGCCACATCCTACTCTCCATGGACAGGACACATGGGCATTGATGAGTCTAATCAAGATTGAGACATTTCAGTTTTGTGGTAAGAGCAATATAATGAACTTCAAATAATAAACATAAGTAAAAAATGATACCATAAAGAAGCAAATTAGTTTTTAAATTAACAGAGTCTATGTGGGACAACAAAGAAGTATTTGTCTTTTCTAACTATAGCATCTTGGAAGGACTAAAACCTATATATTAACTTTTCTGTACTTTTTCCTATAAGCAGGGACTTCTTTCAGAACAAAGTATGAGAAGACTGCTTTGCTATTCATAGATGAAATGGATCAAGGAAAGAACTGAAAGATGAGGCGATCTGGTAAGTTAGTAAAGAGAATGTAGTCAAATTAGAAAATGACCCACATTTTTCTTTATTTCAGTATTTGTGAGGGAAACAAAAATGCAAGGCGATATTTATATTTAAGGATGCTTCTGTTGTTTCATGAAAGGAATAAATTATTGATTTTAATTTTTTTTTTAACTTTTGTTCATCTTGGATAAAACAAAGCCAAAAATTTCTCTACCAGCCTCTCTCCTTCTGCAAAAAAATAGTATTAGCCATTATTTGGTCTCAAATAAGAAAGGTAATGAAGCCCTCAAGAAAAAGCAAATACTCATTAGGCCTAAAGATTTATGCATTTGTTTCATGTTAAAGATATATCAAAAATTTGTCTTCATCAGCTTGGGACTCTCAAGAGAAATTAGCTGAGATTTGTTAGATTTTTTCAAATCAAAGGCTGTCATGGGCAGTAAACCAGCAAAGCCTTCTTTAAAATCTCTTCACATAAAGGCAATTTAAAATAATTATGTCATCCCAATAAATTAAATAATAAAATAAATAAATAAAATAATCATTGCCCTGAAAATAATTCAGGCTAACAGCAAAATCTGAATCCAAACAATAGTCTTAGAATAATAAATCATGATGGCCCCAGCTACAGTGACCAAGTACTGTGACGTGCCATCATTTGGTCAGTTACGCACTGCCTCTCCGCTGGTGTGGGTTCTAGTATAGAAGTAAATGAGCTCCTGGAAAACTGGACATATGTCAATCCTGATCCTTCCGCTTAATTTCAGACATGCAGATATTACCTGCTTTTCAAAAATTCATGCTACACCACTTTGCTTTTATGACAGACCTACATAAATTAGTGCTTGTTTTCACTAACTGAAAGAAATCCAAAGAGAATTTTTGCTTTTACGAAAAAAGATGAAAAGCAAAAGTAGTGTTCAGTGTTTGTCTTGCAGCAACTTGTCATGAAGGCAGCATGCACAGGAGGGGCGGCCAGTGTGGTGCCACACCCCTTCAGGAATCACACTCAGCATCTCAGCATCAGGCCTGCATAGCTTTGAATGGCATCTGTGAGCACCTGTGCTTAGCTTGATTTATTTGGTACATTCATCAGCAAGACATGTCCTAAGGTATCAGAAAAGCCTAAGTGAGTTTAATAAGGGTATTTCATACTTAGTGTAAAACTGACTCAAAATTTTTTCTGTGTAAATTCATGTAATTGCTCCTTCAGTTGAGCCTTCTGGGTTTACAGAAGGTCTTCCAGGAATGCTCTACTTGCAGGTAAGGGGAGAAACATGTATTGTGTTTTTTCATCTAGCATTGATCTTCTGATGTGAATTATTCCTCCCACTTTAAAGCTCTTCTGTCTTTTCTATCCCTCTTCTAGGCCCTCCGATAAACTGTTGGAGACCCAAGGAACTCCACTGTTAAAATTTCATAAAAGTAAAGCATCTTATAATACTAATCAGTCCTTGGTTATCTACTTGCCACATGAAATATTTTAAACTGCTATGCACCTGTATGGACATTAACAAAAAACTAGAATTTCACTAGTAATTTCCAATTTCCCAAGAAAATTCTAAGTCTACAAAATAGGAGATGAGTGTCCTGTGGCAGCAGGACACCAAGTATAAACCTGGTTAACTCATTTCTGACAACCAAAATCCTAGAGCATTTAGTACCTCAGTTATCCCCCAAAGTACAGATTTGTAAGATCAGATCTGCATTCCCAAGCTGCTAGCCTTCAGTCTTCAGCCTACAGGTACAAGAACAGTCCTTGGGGGTAGCTGGGGAAGGTGTTAGTGTTGATTATGGCTGCCCAGTGTCACAATGTCCTCTGGCTTTTTATATTTTCATTTAAGCTTTATTTTTAATGTAGTCTTTATCCCCTAACTTCTGAAAGTTGTTCCTTTCTATTTGAGTGATGTGTATGGCACAAGTGTCCCCAGGATTATATTTCTTGACCATGTAAAGACAGCAGTAGTTTTAACTGCTGCTTTTAAATGTGTATTGATGCCAAAGTTCATATTCTGGATGATAGAATAAAATTTGTGGTTAATAGTATGCTTTATCTCTTAAAATTCAAAAATCAACAATCCATCAGGACAGAATTGCATTTCTGAGATTTACGATTGCAGGTCTGTGTGTCCTAAAGGTGTTCTTGTCCTGAGAGAACCACCTTCAGTTAAATGACTTATATCGGTTACCCAAATACCCTTTCCATAGCCATGCTTTTCACTACTGTGCAAAGCAGATGCCTTTACAGATGGAGGGAAGGGTAAATGGACAACTGGCTATGGTGAAAAATGAAAGCACTGGGACACTAGGAAGCCGCCATGTTTATCACACACTGAAAATGGCTTAAAAACGTTGAACTACGTGAAATGTCCACACTGCTTCATTGATCTGAATTTCTACACTTTGAGGCATACAAGGGCCTGCTCAAGTGATCCCAGCTGACAAACTCTTATTACTTTATTTTTTGATTTTCCCGTTTTGAACTGGGCAGAATTCAGTTGAGTGTCTTCAGTGCACCCCAAGAGGCTTTGGAGGTAGCATATAGAATCATGTTCCCATATGTAGACAAAGGGCTTCATAACTCCCCAGAGCAGCATAAAATTCTGGTGTTCTCCTGCCAGCTGCCAACTCTCTAACAAAACTCCAGAGTTCATACAAAAAGTAACTTTAGTGAAAATTGATTATACATACCCCAACCCTTTCAGATCCAATTTTAACTAGAGAGTTTCCCAAATCATTGTGCCTCTTCTTTTTATTCTTCAAAATATTCATATTAACTATATTTTACAGAATGTTAAGCAGAAATATACACCAGTTTCCCAGAATAAGCCATTAAGACAGTCCTTGAATGTCTAGGTAATACTCCAAGGCCTATATTTACATGTAAATTAGTCCCAGCACATCAAACAGAAATGTCATGGCTTTTAGATCTGCCATTAAATTAGGTGCAATAACTTTATATTCTTCACTTTAATAATTAGCACGCTTGAATCTGCATTTTTTCATTAAGGCACCTTTCAAATAGCTTTGCTTATCTATTTTTAATGAAATATTGCCTCTCATCCTAAAAGTTTAAGGTACTTTCACAATACTTAAGATACCCTAATTGCATGGTACTGTTAAAAAGAAAATATTACCAATATTTCTGTTATTGTTGCTGCTGAAATAGGGAAAAATAAGGATATTTTTCCCCTCCAACATGGTCATAAAAGGGTTTGGTGATTTGCCCACATCTAAGCAGCACTAGATCCCACCCAAGCACAAGGTCGGTCAGTTCATCTCTACTAAGGATCAAAAGGAAGAAATGAGTTCCCTACCATCACATAGCTAAGAGAGAGCAGGTCTCTTACTTAAATCCTCTTCAATTTGATTCAGTAAAATAGCCAAAAAATATGGAAATACAAAAACATGATAATTACTTCTAAAAGAAACTTGGAATTCTGAACTTTGTAAAAATCAAAGTCAATTATACTAGATGTGAATAAAAAGTAGTATATGAAGTGGTGTCTACCGGATCATCAAAAGATCCCTGCAAGAAGTCATAACATCTAATTAACTCCTTTCTAACCAGGGAACACCATTCAGTTACAGTCACACTCACAATGTGGTTAAAATTAAAGTCTTTCAGTATCATTGTTAATTATATTAGACTATCCTAAAAGCAATGTTTATCTGGACACAAATGTTAAAAACAAGTTTAACCCAAAAATATGACAGAGTAATAAGAACATGAAGATGGAATAGAAAACGAACTTGTCTTTACAAAGGTAACGTAGCAATATGTTTCAGAAGCCTTGAAAATGTGCATGCCCTTGACACAGAAATTCTAAGAACACATCCTAAATTAATAATCCTAATTTTGAAACAAAAGAACTCAAGCATATTATTTTTATAATAGTGAAAACTGAATACAACCTAAATGATAAAACATAAAACAATGGTTCTATAAATCAAAGTATATTTAATAAGTAGATCATGCAGATGCAAATTAACTATATTACAAAATAACATACAAATACATATAGTGTTTGTTAAAAAGATATTAAAATATACAGAATGTAACATAATATAAACAATATAATGTCAATAATTATGGAGGACAGACTGGAAGGAAATATATAAAAATACAATTAAAGAATGAGTTTATCAGAGATTTTCTATTCTTTTTATTTTTACTTACTTAAAATTTTTGTAATGATGATTATTAGTTTGAAAATTATAATTTTTTTTAAAATAAGGAAAGGTCAATGTTAGTTCTAGTAATGGAGAATGTGGTCACTTGAACCAACGCTTTTGCTGAGGACAATTAAAAAGTTGAATGACTTATAAAAACATCTATCTGCTAGAAGGAATCAGAGACTCAACAAAACAGTGAAAATAACTGAAATTCCAGAGAAGTGAGTTTTTCCTTTGAATCTACTTTTGCCTTAGGACAAATTCCAGAAGAGTTGGCTGAGACTGAAGCAGCAGCGTTGACAGTCCCTTCATTTAGAGGGACAAAATTCCAAGCTCAATCCTGCTAAATGTAGGAACTCACACAAATCTCTGGTGTTTGGGGTTGGATTCCCAAAGACCTACATCATATGCATAAGGGAAAATTGTAAGTAAATCAGCCCTCACATTGATCTTTATATTTTCTAGATAGGCCCTGGCAGGTAGCACAGTGGATAAGGCCCCAGCATGCAAACCTGAAGGTCGCTGGTTTGATTCCCCAGACAGGGCAAATAACCAGGTTGCAAGCCAGGTCTCCAGTCAGATCTACAGCTGGAAGCAAGTGAAAGGCAACCATACATTGATGTTTCTCTCCCTCTCTGCCTCTCTCCCTTTCTATCTCTCTGGAAATAATAAATAAAATATATACTTTTTAATCTTCTAGATGGCACCGAAAAGTCTCAGTTCCTAAAACTAAATCACAGTGATCCTTGATACTAGTGTCCTCAGGCTACTGGCAAAAGCAAATTCTCTCTGAACAAAGAGACCTTCATCCTAGACTTCAAATTATTCCCACAAATAATTTTTTTAAATATAAAATCTAGATACAAAGATAACCAGGCATACAAAGATCTGAGACCACAAGAACAAAAACAATAGAGGAAAACAAATCTACAGGGGTTATTTAACAAAACCAGGTCATTTTCTCTTTAAAAAATATTATTTAGGAGCCCTGGCTGGTAGCACAGTGGATAAGGCTCTGGCCTGCAAACCCAAAGGTTAGTGGTTCGATTCCCAGCCAGGGTACATAACCAGGTTGCAAGCCAGGTCTCCAGATAGGTCCATGGCTGGAAGCAGGTGAAAGGCAACCATACATTGATATTTCTCTCCCTCTCTGCCTCTCTCCTTTACTCTCTCTATGGAAATAATAAATAAAATCTTTTAAAACAATAAAATAAAATAAAATATTATTTAAATGTCTGTAAGCTACCAGATGTCCAGGATATCATGAATTGATATTTTTTATTACATTGTAATACTGTCAGTTAACAAAGAATTATACTAAGGTACACATAAGTAAGTTTCAATGAAATAAACCCCCAAATAGAGTAAATAACATAGGTAGCAGTATAAGCATAATAATAAAAATATAAATGTCAACATTCAATTTTCCAAATTTATCTAAATTCAATCAACTTAAATACAGAATCACCATATTTATCAGTTTGTTGACAATAAAAAGTTGTAAACACAAACACAAAAATTGAAATTACAAGAATAAGTTGTTTTGCCACCAAATTATTAAGAAACACTGTTATGATTCCTAAATTATCTGATTTTTATAAAGTGATAGAGGAAACTGAAAAGAAAAGAACAGGCAAAAATCATAAATAAAAAGTCATGGGCAACATGGCTTTTTTAATTTAATATGTATTAAAACAAAAAATGTGCCTTCTGAATCCACTGTTTATGAGCTAAAAGTAAGGTATTTTATTTCTATTACCATTGATTAAAGCTGAATGAATAATAACTTCTTTACCAAACTAGTGTTATATTTACTGATCCCTTATAATCACTTATTACACCCCTTGTAAATAAGAAACTTATTAGAAATTTGGAGAATGTACTAGGATTTCTTAAATTGATAACTCAAAGGTCATTTGGTAAAAGTTTTTAATCAGAAAAAATATAGAAATAGAAATTCTGACATGTGATATTTAATGGGATGCAAATTGAATGCTTGTGTCTGTTAAACATCAGAAGGGTCAGTGTATAATTTATTCTTTAATACTTAGGGTCATGCTATGAATTTTGAATTCTAATTTCCTACTTCATTTCCCTTTTACCTCACCACTAACAGCATCTACTCACCATTGTGGTATCTAGAATAGGTTCATTTACTTTGGTCATAAAAGAATTGAACTTTGGCTTTTCTTAGCTTTCCTGAAGCACCACATTTGCCATTTCCATTTGAGGTTCAGCAAGTCTTACTGATCATGCAAATTTGCAAATATTAAAAAGCTCTGAGAAATGTTTGGAGTAGGTTAAAAAAAATTGGGTTATCTGAAGCTAGTAATACCATAGAGAGGTAGGAAAGAGAACTAAAGCCAGATAAACAGGGCTAGCATATTTTATGTCATTAAATGTAGAATACAATTTACATAGAAATATCATCTGCGAAAACCCAACTGTGACCCTGCAAGATCAGTAATGTGAGCAGTTGACACTCAGCAACTATAAAGCCCGTGCAGTTGTCAGGCAGCTATAGTTCTTCACCTTAGACCAGCTGCTCCAGGCAACACTGCCAACTAATGCACTTTGGAGGTGGGGGGAGGGGAGGTTAGGGCTAAACCGTCTCAACTAAGACTATTTTACATAGTAAATGAATGGTAAAGAGTTCAAAGCCCTGCAAGTAAAACCTATAACAATAGCGTGTAGGTAAGAGTTGATTATTATCTGTGGTCTAAACCCCTCCTTCCTCAGAAGAAAGCTGGGAATTAAGGTTCCCTCCTAATTTTAAGATGCTGTGCAAGGTTTATGGTAAGAGTGTGTCTCAGACTTTCCTACCCTTTTACTGTGGGTGCTTTCTCCATACCCATTAGCTTCTGCATATTCAGTGCATCCTGGGAGGATGAAAATTCCGAAGTCCTCCATGTATGTCACCACCTTAGCATCATTTCTCATTCATCTTTTTATCCATCTCACCACTCAATACACTTTATGAAAATAATAGGTGCTCAATAAACATTTGTTTAATTGGAGTAAAAGAATATTATAAAATGTATTCAAAACAGAGCTTCAATGGTGGAAAATCAAACTAGTAACTTTACCAAATAATCTTCTGATTTCATTGTTATAAATTGAAAAAGAAATAGTTGTAGATACACAAATATAGGTCAGGTTCCTAGAAAACGTATTTGCATAGAAGACCTCCTTCTCCAACAATGTGGAATAAATATTTTGCTAGTTTAGAAAACTGAAATTTGACGTTTTTTTTTTTAAGATTTTATTTATTATTTTTAGAGAGAGTGGAACAGAGAAAGGCAGAGAGAGAGAGAAACATCAATGTATGGCTGCCTTTTACCTGCCTCCAGCTAAGGACCTGGCTGCAGACCTGGTTTGCAACCTGGTTATGTGCCCTGGCTAGGAATCAAACCAGCAACCTTTGGGTTTTCAGGCTGATTGGCACCTTATCCACTGTGCCACTAGCCAGGGCTTCATTGGTATTTATACTGATTTTTTTTTTAATAGTATGTACAACAACTATGTGTAGAACAGTATACTCAAATAGGGCTACCAAATTAGTGAGTGGTTCATAATTGAGTATTTGGATTACAACTAGTTTAACCTATGTTTTATGGACTAAACATGGGTAAATAAATTGTTTATGGACTATAAAATGGCCATATCTAGAAAAATGCCCTGAACTTTAATTTGGACTATTATAAACATGCCATATAAAGAGATATTATTTCTTACAGAATAGGATTTCTTTTTTTTTTTTTTTTTGGACTTTGCACCATGAAATTTTAGTAAAAAGTATTTGTGAGGAAATTACAAGAAGCTGACTATGCAAGTTTGGGAATATACCAGTAAGTAAAACAATAAAACAAAACTGTTCTCACTGACCTACCTATGACAAAATGAAAAATAGCTTTGTCAGTAATTCTGAAGTAGAAAATAAAACCCTAAGAAGGAAGAGTGTTCCTATCTAGTTTTTGGTTTTTGTTTTGTCTCATTATTGCTTTACTATCTTCTACCTAGTTCTCAAACTTCAAAGGGCATCAAAATCACCTAAAACACAGGTTTTTAAAACACAGATTGCTGGACCCCACAACCCAGACTTTCTGATATGGCAGATCTCAGGCGGAACTGTATAATTTGCATTTTTACACATCTGTACTACTAGTCAGGGACCACACTTTGAGAACTGTACTATACAGTTGCTCACAATTAAGCATAAGAAGGTAGTTTTCTGAAATATTTTTAAACTATGATCACTGAGAAAAATCCCACATTTACTTTACACAAGCTATTTGTTTAAATTGGTGTATCACACCATTTGTATATTTTAAATTCTATCATAATATGCCCATGTGGAAAGGGGTGTATTATTTCATATTATTCCAAGAATAACCTGTGATGGGTTCTTTCATAAGGTAAAAACATCCTTTGTTAAATCACAACACCATGTGGCGGAGACTTAGTGGAAGGAAGTATACTTTAATTGATTTTACCACCCATGCCACCTGACACATTTATGAACATATAGTAATTGCTCAACAACTGCATGTTGACTGATTAATTATTCCATTTTGTATAGAAAAACAAATCTAAGTTTTTATAAATCTAGTTCATTTTCCTAAAACATTTTTGCATATCCATTACAGGGAATGTGAAACTCCAAATCATCTCTAACCATCATCACCTCCTTCATCCAGCTCTCCTTCCCTCTCTCTAGTTTAACCTCTAATTCAACCATATTAAAATCTTAAGTTCCTTGACTCCATCCATGTTCTCACATCTTTCAGCTGCCTTTGATTTTAGGTTCTTCCTTCCAGCTCCACAAAAGATTATCTCAATCACTCCCCCAACATTTTGCACAACTACCCTGTCTCCTCTTGCCTTGGCCACAGACTGTTAACAAAGCTTCATCCTGGATCACAACCTACCTCCATCCAGTGTCACCCTTTCTGCTTCGCTATAACTAAGTAAGAAAGGCACACAACCAGGCACACTGGTGTTTCTGTACATTTTTTATTTCCCATCTCAGCTGAGCTCTCAATTCTCCCTAATCATTCTATTGCTGCACCCTAAAAGGACCACTTTTCCAATTCTCCTGAGGAGTGATTCCAAGCCAAAAATTCCCACCTCACACTCCAAACTCTCACCCTCTCACACTCAGAAACTTTGCCTCTCCCTTCACTGAAAAAAAATGAAGCCATCCATAAGTCAGCCTCTTTCATAACGTCTTCCCCTTTCTCTCACATTTCTTTCTGCAGAGCAAAGATTTTATTTTTGAGTTCTGTAGTAACGAACTTTTTTTTTTTCTTTTTTTTAAAGATTTTATTATTTTCAGAGAGAGAGAGAGAGAGGAAAGGAGAGAGGCAGAGAGGAACAGAAACATCAATGTATGGTTGCCTTTCCCCTGCCTCCAGCTACAGACCTGGCTGGAGACCTGGCTTGCAACCTGGTTATGTGCCCTGGCTGGGGAATCCAACCAGCGACCTTTGGGTTCGCAGGCCGGGGCGCCTTATCTACTTTGCTACCAGCCAGGGCTTAGTAACCAACTCTTAGGATGGACTTCAATAGTCCCTGCCCCCTGGTATTCATATCCATGGGTGGTCTCCTGCTGACAACAGAGTAAATCTGTATGAACAATTGAATATGACAGAAGTGATGTTAAGTGATGGCATTCCTCCAACATTAGATTATAAATGACACTGCAGCTTCTGTCTTGGGCTCTTACTCTCTTGCTCTCTCTTGGATCACTTACTCCGGGTGAAACTGTTCTGAACAGCCATGTGGGGAGGACCGTGTGCTGAGGCACTCAAGCTTCTTGCTCACAGTTTGGAAACAGCTGCTCCAGCTCCAGTGAAGGTTGGAGACTGACTCAGGCCAACCGCCTCACTGCTTAAGCCAGAACTACTCAGCTAGCAGCACCCAGATTCCTGACACTCAGAAATTATGGGAGATTATAAGTGTTCATCATTTTAAACTGCTAAGTTTCAGGGTAAATTTTGACACAGCAGTAAATAACTAGTGCAGTACCTAAGGCTAACCCACCCACCTCTTCTTGCCCCTTCAAAGTCAGCGTCCAGTCCTCTCTTTCATCCTACATTGCAAGCTCTTCTGTTCTGCCTCCTTCCCTATATTCGTTTCCTCAAGTCTCCTTTTTAATTAAAAAGTTCTCTTTCATTCCTTTTGATCTGCCTTGTAGCCCTCCCACCTCTCTCCTCGTCTTTACATAACAATTCCCAAAAGTAATGACTTGTTATTAACAATTTCTACCTGCCACCAGCTCCTCCACCCTTAGTGAAATGCCCTTCGCTTGCACAACTTCATTGAAATTTCTCACAGAAGCTTCTACTAAATAGGCTCAGGTTGCCAAGGCCAATAGCTATGATAAGGAGTATTCTAAATGCAGAGAAACAGACAAGAGGCAGCTCACAGAAGTGGTTAGAAGCACACACTCCAGAGCCGGACTGCCTGAGAAGCGGGAGGAGCAGTGAAAGAGATGGCTGTTGCTGCAGCCGCAGGGAAATGTTGATGACTTACTCCAAGGTTGTAGCAGGGGAACTAAAAAGAAAGCAAAAGACGAGAGAGAGTTTTTTTCTGGTTTTTGTTTGTTTGTTTGTTTGTTTTTTAGATTTTGGTTTGCTTGTTTGTTTTTGAGAGCAAAATAATAGAACTAGCTGATCAGGAAAGGAAAAGAAAACAGTTAAGAACGGCTTCCCAAGTTGGGGCTTGAGCAACTGGTGAGCTGTGATGATTTGAGATGTAAGATTTGGGGAGAATAACTTGAGGAAGGAAAGATAAAAATTAAGAGTTTGGGCATTGTTTGAGATTCTCAGCAGGCATCCAAATGGAGATGTCATGACATAAAATGAAATGTGTGGGACAGTATACTGGATGCTAATAATCCCTGTCCATTTTTAAAATATGATAAGTGAATTCAAAAACATGTGTCAGAAATTGCTCATTATTTGTATATTTCAGAAACTGTGGAAAACCTACTTTCTATAGTTCAGAAGTTCTTGAAATTCTCATTTAAGGAGTTTGATTCGTATTTCTTCAAATTAAGTCTCAACTAGAGTTTAATACTACATAAGCAAGCACACACAGTGACAGAGTTCAAAATCAGTGACTTACAGAAGCAAAGTCTGCAGGGATTCTAGGCATCTGATTAAAATATATAGACAGCACATAATTTAGTGTTAAGTTTATCTCACATTCTTAGCCCCAGAGGAGAAAAAAGATGCAGCATATTAATCATGCATCAGGGAGTCTGAACACCCCGATCTTATTTGAGTAAAGTCCTTATTGTGTCACCATGCAACTAACACGCAAAAACTATCTAAACTCTTTTTTGTAAAAAAGTTATGTTTTTTGTAAAACATACAAGTAAAATAAGTTAAAATAAATAATGCTAGAAGAAATAATAATAACTACTCAATAATTAATAGCAAAAATAAATCATTGCTCATAGTCAGAAGCTCATTTAAAAATATCAAAAACTATATTGGTGATGGCTGGGCTCCTAACTTATACAGAGACATTTGCCAACTGACCTAGCTAGCCTCAGCAGGGCCTTACACAAGAAATGTACCTGGTCAACTGAAAAGGCCATAATTTGCACATTGATTTACTTTAACCTTTGTCATATACATTGTTTCATACTACATGGCTTTTCAGTTCAAGACATTTGGTCATTCAGCGTGCATTCATGATGATCACCTCCCTTGTGGCAGGCCCTGTGCAGGGCATTGAAATGAAAGTGCACAACTGATGCTTCTACCTCATCCAGCCCTTGGAATATGGAGGAGAGAGAAAGTTAGAAGCTCGTATCTCCCAATTAAATGATACTTGGGCTGAGTACTTTGGGGAAGATAGAGTCAAGGGCATAAGGAAAGGCAGGGAGCCTTTTTTTGTGTTATCAGAAAATCCATGTCCTATGACCTTAGAGCAGACCGTTGGGCTCTCATTTCAATCCTGCTCGCTTACACTGCAGATTTATTTACAAAAAACTTGAATATTCAGTTCCCTAGACCACAGAAGAGTAGAAAGAACAAATTAGCAGTATTGAGGGATACTGCTATAAATGCAAAGATATATCAGGTAACAACCCAACAACAAGGGGAAACACAGAAATAATGAAGCAAATAGAAGCACAGGATATCATCCTGTCCATCAAAGTGTTACTGTGACTTTGAAATAAGGAGCAAACAACAAAAGACGTTCAAACTATAAAGCACTGTGTGTAACTATAGAATTTTTACTCCCCTGTCAGCTCATCAAGAACATCGCCCCAGGCCTGTCACTGCTCAGGCATTTTCTGTGTTGCTGCTGCTGTCATCTACACCACCCTTGGTGCCTGCACCAGTTCCCTTGCCATCAGCAGCACAGCCCCTTTAGCCCTCCGTGGTTACCTCTTCAGGCCTCCCCCTCCCAGAGAAAACTTACCTAACAGATACCTTACCTTCATGTTTCCCTTAGTGCATGGAGACTTATCTTTCTTAATGCAACTAAATGTTGCTTTTCCACATGTTTGAAACTGTAAAGATATAGGCCCAATGCAAGACATTTAAACCTAAAATCTGAAAATTCATCAGTTATGAGCCAGAATTCATATTTTGATAAATTTATAAATGTCTCCCTCTTTGCTCCTCTAATCTTATACTTCTTTCTACCTTCCTTCATCCTTATTCCCAGTGAATGAGTTCATGAAGATAGGAATTGAATTTGTTTTAGAGGACCTATTGCTTGTGCATAATACCAGTGAATAACTATATTATGAAATAAGCATTTTTTTCCATTATATTATCCATCTGAGGGTAACGCTTATTACTCAGTTATTCATCCCATACTATCTTGCCCATTGCTGAGCAAAAATATCCTCAGAGATTTTAAACACATAATCATACATAATGATTATGTATCATACATAAAAAAATATTTCAATCCTCCTTAGTGTTATTTGAAAAAGTTCAAATTTCTTAACATGGTTTAAGATTCTGCATGATGCCTCTCCAAACTCACTTCTCACCACTCCTCACTTTCTACTGTTGCAGCCAACTCCTTTCGTTTCCTCATTTGCACCATGATTTCCTTCATCTCCAAAAATCTGTATATACTGCTACCTCTACCTGCTACACAATTTCCCCTCCACACTTCATCTGTAAAGTTTCTACAGATTCTTCCAGTTTCAAATGCAATGTCACTTCCTGCAAAAGGCTCTCTTTGACCCCTCCCACCAATACCAAGATTGGTATAGGTTTCCATCTTACATGTTCCCATGGCACCCTGTGCTTCCTGAATAAAGCACTTGTATTTCTCTGCAACTGTCTGCATTCCTCACAAGACTGCAAGTTCTGCGAGGGCAACAGCCATTTCTGTCTTCACAGCTATATCTTCAGCATTTAGCAGAGTCTGGCTATAGGCACTAAATGAATATTTGTTGTATAAGTGAAAGTAAAATGAATAAATCTCAAACTACCAAACACAATGCTAGATACAAGGTGCAGAATGGTGAGGAAAAGTGCATAATGCTCTTGCACTTGTGGGACATGAAATATAAAATAAAAGGTACTAATAAATGAATAAGCAATTACAAAATGTAAGGTTCTATAAAGAAAGTCAATTGTCTATTTAGATAGAGAAAAATTATATGGGCAAGATCTGAGGAAGGGCCTATTTTTATTCACTGGTCAAGAAAAGCATCACTGTGGAGTGGTGTTTAGAGTGAAACTTGAAAACTGAGAAGAAGCCATGATGTGGAGATCTAGGAGAATAGTTCAAAGGACAGCAAGTGAAAACCCTAACAAACAGGTTTAAAAATAAATTGTGAGGCCCTGGCTGGTGGCACAGTGGATAGGCACTGGCCTGTGAACCCAAAGGATGCTGGTTTGATTCCCAGCCAGGGCACATAACCAGATTGCAAGTCAGGTCTCCAGCCAGGTCTGTAGCAGGAGGCAGGTGAAAGGCAACCACACACTGATATTTTTCTCCCTCCCTGTCTCTCTCCCTCTTTGCTTCTCTCCCTTCCCCACTCCATAAAAATAATAAATAAAATCTTTTTTAAAAATTGTGAAGGATAGGAACATATGATCAAAGAGGAGATATAAGTAAGAAAAGAAGTGAGCAAGGTGCAGACCACACAGAATCCTGAAGGCAAATGAAATAATCAGAATTTTATTTCAAATACAATTCAAGAACAAGACATTGAAGAATTTTAAGCAATTCGCAACATGATTCAACTTATAAGTATTTTTAATTGCCCTGCTGGTTGTGTTGAAAATGAATTGTAAAAGGCAAGTGTAGATATAAAGAGACTAATTAGAAGCCTATGCAATCTTCCAGGAGAAAGACAAAAATGCCTTGTTGAAACAAAGAGAGAAAATAAAAGCTAAAAGATTGTGAGGTGAAAGGGAGATAAAGGAATCTAAAATAAAACTTTAGACATTGTCTTGATCCACAGAGACAATAGTAACTATTAATTCATGAGATGTGTAAGACTTAGGGAAAAGAGTTCTAGAAAAATGAAGTTTCATTTTGGATATTTTAAATTTGAGATGTCTATTAAACATAAAAGTTATACAACATCCATCCCGAAAGTATTGGCTTCACAAACTAGTTTAATTATATTGATATTGGCTTGATACTTTTGGGACAGACCTCATTTAAGCAGTTGGGTATGTAAGTCAGAAGCTTAGGAAAAAGGACTTGGAGAAAGATAAATAAAACTAAGAGCTATTAGCCATTAGAAATTAATGAATTACTCAGAGAAAGTGTAGACAAAGAAGACAACAGATGTATGAGACAAGATGATATACTTCCCTTTTAGAACTAAAAAATGTAATTTCTAAATTAAGACCTTAATAGATGGGATAAATATCTAAAGCGCTAAACAGCTATGCTGAATGGACTAAGCATAGCTAAAGAGAGAATTCATTGCAATAAATCTGAGAAAATGAACTGAACCAAAAAAAGATAGGAATTATCTCTTTTTGGTTGAGAGATGAAAGCTAGAATGAGTAAGTCTAATAAACATCTAATGAGAATTCCAAAAAAGATATTGTAGAACATGATGGAGAAATAATATTTAAAGAAAACTGGAAGAGTATATTGAGTTCAATAGGGTAAATAAGAAAAATCTACAGTTAGAATTTTCTTCTTGGTATTGCAATAGTTGAAATATACAAATAAGGCATTAAAAATACTCTAAAGTAAAGACTTATTACCAATCATGAAATAATATTAGATATTTATGGGAAATAACTCAGCCTAGACTGTTATTCCCATCTAAATTAGTATAAAGATAGTCCATATAAAATAAAAACATTCTAAAATATCAGTGGCTGAAAGCATTAACACTCACGGACCCTTCCTCAAAGAACCACTAAAGCATATACTTCAGGAAAAAGGAAATTAAACCCTGATGAAAGAAATAATAGTAAAAAGCAATAATAAGAAAAAGTATTATAAACATGTGGGTGACTATAAATAAGCAATGACTTATTTATAACAATAATTGACTAATTTGAGAAGAATGTGTAAAACAATATTGAATTAGAATAATAGACAAAATTTACATTGAATATGATTGATTGGGCATGCTGAGGGATGGAGTTAAAACTTTCTAAACACCCCATTAATTGTTCTAGAGGAAAAGAGACACTGATTAATTTTAAATATTAAAAAGGTAAATATCAACCTTCAGGAAAATTGATATAAAAATAGAATGTATAGCCCTGGCTGGTGGCACAGTGGTTAAGGTGCCAGCCTGCGAACCCAGGGGTCGCTGGTTCGATTCCCAGCCAGGGCACATAATCAGGTTGCAAACCAGGTCTCCAGTCATGTGCATAGCTGGATGCAGGTGAAAGGCAACCATACATTGATGTCTTTCTCCCTCTCTGCCTCTCTCTCTTCCTCCCTCTCTAAAAATAATAAATAAAATAATTTTAAAAAAAATAGAATGTATAACTTCCAAAACAGCAAATAAAGCAAAAGAAGTAAGGAAGCCTGAGTCATATAGCAGAAGGCAGAAGAGTGAAGGGAAAGGAGTGTAAGCACAGACAAAACATGATAAAATACATGGCATAAATAAGTAAATCACAATAAATGTAAATAAATAAAATTTGTCTCTTAAAATGAAATAAACATTATAATTTAAAGGAGAAACAAAGTCACCTACATAGGCTTCTAATAAGAGACATCTTTAAAGTAACAATAACAGGAAAAAAATTATCCACCAGGCAAACACTAATAACTAAAAGAAATCTTGGGTAGAAGGTTAATATTAATAAGAATAAAAAGGCATCAAGATAAAAAGAGAAAATCATGTACCAACAAGTACCTAACATCATAAGTTTTTAATAAGTCAATCAGAAAATATTAAACAAACATAGAGGATGGAAAAAAAAACACAGTAAAATACTTGAGCTAATAAATCCATAAAGAATTCTTGATTCGTCAGTATCAAATATATATATTTTTCCAGCATACATAGTTAACATTAATTGACCAGGTAATAAAAATCAAAAAAGAAGTTAACAAAGTTTAAAGAACTGTTAATAGAAAAACATGACCTGAATGCAATGCTCTTTAAGTATAAATAAACACTTAGGATGTTCACTGATGCATCTTTTGATACCATAAAAACTACAAACAACTTTAGAATCCAAAAATTGGAAAATGAATAAATAGTGAGATGTAGATATAAAATACTTCAGAAACTAAAAAAAAGAAAGAAAAATACTTCAGAAGCTAAAATTAATTGATTAGAACTATATGTCAACGTGAATAGATCTCCAAAAGATAATATTGAATAACAGCAGCAAGAGGTTGAATGAAGTATGATAAACTTATATTTATTTATGTAAATATTGAAAATACATGAAACAACTTTATAAATCATTTAAAATTAGATAGATACACCCTAAGGGACCAAAGAATACGTTAAAAGAATACTCACCAAAATAATGATAATGGTGGCCTCTGGGAGAGGAAGAAGGTGTTTGGGCCTGGGAAGAGATTTTCTCCATAAGTTGTGTCTAGAGAGGCAATGAGGTATCATGATTAAGAGTGCAGTCTCAGGGCTGGACTGCCTGAGTTCAAATCTTGATCATGCCACTCTGTCCCAGTTTCCTTAATTGTAAACTTTAGTAAATAATGTTTTCTATCTATAGGACAATTTGGGTTTAGATGGGCTAATGCATAGAATAGTGCCTGGCATATTGTAATTGTTTTTTAGTTGAGAATTTTAAAAAATACTAAATGGAAAATGAGAATTAGAGCATGTAGAAACAACTCTTTGGAGAGTTTGGCTATAAACAGTAAAGGAAAATAGTTTGCAGCTAAAACAGTATATGGGATCCTGGGAGGGTTGATTTAAAATAAGGGTGTTTAAATTCAGAAGAACCTATGCGCCCCTATGTTTATAGCAGCATTATTTACAACAGCCAAGCACTAGAAACAGTCTAAGTGCCCATCAGTGAATCAATAGATCAAAAAACTTTGGTACATTTACACAATGTACCAAATGTGTTTTTGTGGTGAGAGAGGGAGGGAAGAAGGAGTTACCAGACATCAGACCATGTGACTGAGGCAGATGCTAGTGCCATTCTCTGAAAAAGAGAACAGAAAAGGAAAAACTGCTCTGAGACCATCTAAACCACCAGTGATAAATTATCTAATCAACATGGACATATATATATATCAAAGGAATTATCAAAAGTAATATCTAGATATTAAAATGCCAGCTAAGGTTTATAGTTTGAATGTTAATAACACATTTTGGTGGATTCAATCAGTTTCTATGTAACAGCAGCTCACAAGACTCTCAGGTCTAGAAGAAAAATTAAATTATTAATAAATTTGGTCTCTACAAAATTGCTTTGCCTGAAGATTAAAGGGCTCCCAAACATCATAAAAATTAAATATTAAAGTAGTTTTTCAATTTCTTAATAAATGAGGCAATATCTGGTTTTTAAATTGGCATTTTTAAATCAATTAAAAAACATAATATCAGTGAAACTTGATCGGACTGATATTTTGGAACTCTCGCTAAAGAAATTAACATTGTGCTACATAACAGATATTTAATACTTACTTTTAAGTATTAAAAATGTTTAACAAATGAATATATAACTTTCTTGCATGTTATATT
Source organism: Noctilio leporinus (assembly GCA_004026585.1). Classification (NCBI taxonomy): domain Eukaryota; kingdom Metazoa; phylum Chordata; class Mammalia; order Chiroptera; family Noctilionidae; genus Noctilio; species Noctilio leporinus. The sequence goes on along the minus strand of PVIW01003244.1, from coordinate 117,756 downwards.
TTCTTAATAATAAGTGCATGTTCATCACTGTGAGCACAGATTTTGGAAAAAGCTAGTTTTCTAAAAAGCTGCTTCATACATATTCCATTTGCTGAATCTCGACCTTTTGAATACCATGGAAAAGTCAACATATCAACCTGCATAGTAAGAATTTTTTATTTATTCAAATACTAGCCTACCCTGGCTAGTATGGCCTCAGTGGATTGAGCACTGGCCTATGAACCAAAGGGTTGCTGGTTTGATTTCCAGTCAGGGCACATGCCTGAGCTGGGGGCCAGGTCCCCAGTTGGGAGTGTGTGAGAGAAAAACTTCACATTGATGTTTCTTTCTCTTTCTTCCTCCCTCCTCTCCCCTCTCTCTAAAAACAAACAAATAAAATATTTTTTAAATAAAGCAAATAAAATACTAGCCCAATATCCAAGTTACATACTGTGATTTAACTATGGTATCTGCCCCTTTTCCAGAATATTTATAAATTATTTTTTGTGTAATCCCAAAGCATATTATTAATGCACATTGTAGGACAGTTTAGTGATAAAGTAACTTTGGGCATGAAATATCATAGCACAGCCCATTTTGTCTTTAATTCCTCATGTTGCTTGATTATAGATTTTTTAATTAGGCTTCAGTATTGCTTTATTCTTTTTGATAAAAGGTTAGAAATTATAGTACTGCAATAATCAATTTTTTTAAATACAACATAATGTAATTTGTAGCAGTTCTTAAAATGCCATTTGGCTATAAAATATGTTCTCCTGTAATAATTAAGTATATAATGAATGTAAGGGCTAAAGAACTGTTGCTGTATATAACAGTCATAAAGAAGTAATTTACATTACTGAAAAGAAGTAAGAAATTTTTACCATAAATGTAATTAGAATCCACTGGACCCCTTTTCTATTAGTCTTATAAGGACAGGTCTCTGATACAAATTTTTCAATATATAGTTATTAAATAAATCCAGTGCTTTCCTCCCCCACAGTAGTATGAGTGTTTAAGAATATATGAAATTCTTAAGGTGCTTTATTTTCAGGTTTACACAACTAATTATCAGGGTGGCTATTTATAACTATTGTAGCTTTAATAATTTATAGCTAATTCTCAATAATTATATTAGACAGCTTAACTCTAAACATGAATGCACACTCCAGGAAAGCCTGCAAATAAATATTGCTTAGCATTTACCATTTGGAGTGCTAAAATGTAATAAAGATATCAAAGACTTGAAAGAGCTCTAAGAGGGCTAGAAATGAACTAACATTTAGTAAATATTTCTATAAAGAAAGATTGCCAGGTTCTGAATTAATACCCCCCCAAGTAATTAAAAAATGATTGATAAAAGTAATAAGTATTTGAAATTGTATTAAAATTGTTGACCATCTGTGTCATTCTTACCATGATACAGCAGGGGAAATGGTTAAAAGCTCATTACAATAAGTAATGTTCATTGAGGGCTTGCAAGGTACTAGGCTCTGTGCTAAGCACTTTATTGCACACTACCTTAATCAGTCCTTATAACTAACCTATGAATTGGGTATTATCATTGTACCCTTTTGAGAGATGAGGAACATGAGCCATTTTATGAGCAGTTTTCCCAGATTCTCTTCAGAGCTGGTCTCCAGAAGGCCATGAAGGCTGTTTGCTCTTCAATCACCCCCCTTTCTTCTTTCCAAGTGGGGGACAGGGTTGTTTAAGACACAGTCAGGAACTCTACCAAATCCTCTGTAGCTTTTTTAAAACCATGATATGTTTCATGGTTGTTTAGAAATGTTGGGAATAGACTAAATATGATTTCGTGGGGCTCCTTCCAAGTCTGATCCAATTGTGTCAAGAATGCTAACCCAACATCATGTATGCTTTTGACTTTAGAAGTCAATAGTAACAAAGGAAGACTGACAAACAATAAGATGCAATGAGAAAAGCGTAGCTACCTTTTCTCAGAGGTCTTTATTCTACTCTAAGCACCTGATGCTCAGAGCCTCTGCCTGTGCAGTCACACCTGTCCACACCTGGATACGGGGACACTGATCCCTGAGATCCAGTGGAAGCAGGCCCTCTTTTGTAGAAATCTTTGTAGTCCTAAGAAGCACTAGGGATTCCTCTTGCTTCATGAACGTTACTTATTTCTTTCTGTCCTTAAAGGGTGTTCACTAAATTTTTAAGTCAAAAAGCTGGAACAGCTTACCAAGTTGTTACCTGCTGTTAAGTTGTTAAACTCCAATGCTAGTAAAAATACCTCACAAAGCAGTGTGTCCCAGACTACATGTAAATCTTCCACAAACAGAAGCCCTATCAGCCTATAAAGAGGACCATCTGAACTTAGAGCAGCTCCAATTATTAGTCTCCTCATTATGGGCCAAAATCCACTTTCCTGTTATTTCCAACCTCTGCACCCAGGCAAATCTTGCCTTCATGATCAATGATCAACCCCTCAACTTCAAAGACAGTGGGTCAAATCCCCTTTTTAGTTTCAAATGCTCCCACTAATCCCCTCTTCCTTCAAACATTTCTCATTTGGCATGAATAGCCAGACCCTCTACCAATTCTGTCAACCTATCTTGTCAGTGACCTTCTTAAAATGTGTTCCACCCCCTCAGCTGCTCAAAATGCCACAGACATCATTAATGAAAGTTGAATACAATGGAGGAAATATCCTCTTATAGTCTGGACATCATGCTTGCATGGATGGTTCAACCTAAGATTGTATTAGAATTTGGGGCAGACAAATCACACAGGTCAGGCATTGAGCTCACAGAGTGCTTACCACAAATTCATGTTAACACGTTGACAGTTACTTTATTACCTATGTGATGAACATTATCAGGAATCTAAGCATCCTCTAGTTCTACAGCAAACGCTCTCTAAATTCCCTGATTCTCACCTCTGTGAAAAACCAGGTGCTAACATATACTGAGATCTTACTCCAGGCAGGAGCTGTGCCAACCACTTATACACCTGACCCCCTAGAGTCCCCACAGGATAGGAACTCTCTCATCACATCCTTTTTTCACATGAGAAAAGAAAGACATAGAGAAAATAAATGAGTTTTCCAAGGTCAGAGTGCTAGGAAATCACAAAGCCAGTATTTAAACCCAGGTGTGTCAAATCCCCAGAGGTTTCACTAATCATGTTCTTTCTGTGTCACACCCAAGTCTTTTGCAAACAGATTCTTTTTTGCAGTTGTAGCTATTAGTTTTCTCCTTCCTCATTAAGTTACAGTGCAGAGCCCTCTGGATCCATTTGGACATCTGCCAAGTTCTTCTCAGCTCCTCCAGGAATTATCTGAAAATAGCAGAAAGCTGATCTGGGATAGACTGAGCCACTACTATAGAATGCCTGTCTCAAATGGCTTACTATGCAGTTAATCCATGTAAAATTAAATGCAATAAATTATAAATGCTACAGAGTAAGAGCCTAGTAAATTAATGCCTATTCCTCAGCCCACAAAAGCTCTAATCCAGCTGCCTCAAACAGACTGTCTCCATGATGACATGTTCTGGATTTCTCCTCTTTTCTTTCTGCTCAGGTTTTGCTAAGCCTCTCATCTGCACTTGTCATTTGCTAGCCTGCTCTAGGGCAGTCACTCCTTGGTACTGGGCTTTTGTCATTATCTGTGCAAAATTACAAGTCTTTACATATGCAATTGTAAGTGCATGGTATTCATCAACAATATAGTTCAGAAGGCTTTCCTTCCCTCCCAAATGCTCTGCAAGACAGACCTGATACTACTACTCCTTCCGGGACTTATACCTCTTTGGGGGAGGGGCATAGTCCTGTTCAATTACTTTGGTGTTCTGTCCTATCTCTTGACAAGGAGGGAAATTATGCTAACTTTCTTCCACTTGGTGAAAATAAAATCTTAAAACTTGGATGCCAACTAAGACATACTTCCCCATTAGGCAAAAAAGTCAATGCCATGATACTTCCTATAGAGTAAAATTCAACATCTTGGCTGATTGTTATAGACCAGAGGTTTGAGGGCTTAACCATTTATTTATACCTAGTGCCCAAGTGGGCTACCTATACCACATAAGGTTATATATACTATAAAGTGATAAGAGCATTTTCTCATTTTCTCCCTGTACCCTCCCCTTCTCCTGACAAACTGCCAGGTGAAATTTACCAACTGCTCTCCTAGGGCTTAAGTACCTCAGTTTTTGTGTTTTGCACCTATTTATATAGCATATCCACCACTTAGTGATCCTCTTGAGAAGGGACACCTCCCTTCTTTGATTTATATTCTCTCATGAGAGCCACCCATATTTGAATTCTGAGCTGTTGTTCACTTGTGCTTCATTCTGGAAAGGAAAGGGGTGGCATGAGGAAAAGAAAGAAGTTTATGGCACATTCCATTGTAAGTAGCAGAGAGGTTAAAAAATCCGTACTTGGGGCCTGAACAGTGAAGCTCAGTTAATTGAGCATCATCCCACAAAGTGAAAGGTCATTGGTTCGAATCCTAGTTCTTTCTCCTTTCTTCACCTCTCTCTAAAATAAATATTTTTAAATCCTTAATTGAAATACCACTAGAGAAGGAATGGGAGGTAAAAAAAAAAGAAAGAAAGAAAGAAAGAAAGAAAGAAAGAAAAGAAAAGAAAAGAAAGAAAACCTTACCACCTCTTCTTGTTTGAATTCACTTTCAAACAGCCTAAAACTGTTAAGAATCTCCAGGCAGGTTGATTAATTTTTCTTTTTTCTCTTTTTTTTTTTAACATTAAATCAGTATTTATAACTTCAACAATTTTACACAAATACTAGGTAATGAAGGTATTCTTTTTTTTAAGATTTTATTCATTATTTATTTTATTTTATTGTTGTATTGATTAATTTTTCTATCAAGATAAACATTGCCTAGTTTTAAAGCCCAAAAAAACCTCTAAAAATAGCCTTCTAGTAGTCTTCTTACTACCATTTACCTCTTAATTTATACAGACTTCACCCTAAATGAAATAAGATTCCTGTTGAATGTCATAGCCAGAGGCCAGGAAGTGCCTAAGTTTGGTGAAACTGAGAATTTTGCTTGCTCTGTACACCTTATTTTGCATGTGTCAGAATGTTTATATTCATTCAATACTTTTTCCTTCCTGTCAGAGAAGTGTCAAAGCCAAGAATTCATTTTGTTAATTCAGTGTGACCTGTTTTTCATTTTTTTTCCACACACCTGAAACACCTGCTGTCAGTCTATATCTCTACCACCCCATGTGGGAAACTCTTGCCATTTATAGAATGCAAGGAAGCCACATCTGTGGTCTTATAAAATAAGCCTCATTTTTTCCCACTTGAGTATTTTTCTGCCTCACTCATGTAACTTTGGCAGAAATATAGCACAAGAGTATTGCAATATAATAAGGCAATTAATAATACTTGGGGCCAATAAGAGATGTAATATAATGATATACTTCTTTTCCCTATAACACATGGAGTTGTAGAATATGAACTATAGTTGTCTTTATCTTTATATCACCAAAGGAAACCCATAAACGTAAAGAATGGCAGCATCTGAAAAAGAATTTGCATTTCCAAACCTACGCATCATTTCAAATGGCAGATGAAACATAGAATCAGGCTACAGTGGAAGCCAGCAGACAGAAGGAAGGAATTGGGAGGAAAGTCTGATGGCCCTTATTTCTTTAAAGAATGGTTTTAATATCGCATGGTCTCATGTTCAATACAAAGGAAATTAGAACACGATGCCTTCACACACTAAAAAGGAAGGAGGAGGGAAAGGGTACTTGGGGTGAAACTGACTGGAAAGGAAATCTGGAAAGATATATTGCAGACATTCTCTAAAGTAGAGGCTATAAACACGGGCTTCTGAGCTGTGATGATTTCTGAGTAGCCAGTGCCATTAGTACAGGAACTACAACGATTAGTGTAGGTATTTACTTAACGCCTCACTTTTGAATGGTCTTGGCTTAGATACTTCCCATTTTAAAGAACTGGAATAAAGTCTGAGGCTGGAACACATCAAAAGACATGGATGGGTTATGTATCCTTGACCATTATATCATTAAAAAGTATAGCGATTAGGAGCTGCTCATTCTTTTTTCCAGGACAGCTACTATTACAGCTGCAATCTGCAAGCAAATAAAAATGTGTCAGATTCTTATAGCAAAAAATAAAAATTATATTTAGTGGGAATTTGAGCTCTTTGTATCAAAATGCCTCTCATCTTTTTAAACAAAATAAGAAACATCACAGATGGAATCGCTGGATATATTTTAGTGAACATATGCTGCTTCTTGGAAAAATAAGCATCTTTTATCCCTGCTCATTCCTTTCTAATGAGCACTCTCTACCCCCATTTATATTCATAACATAGTCCTCTAATAACTTTTTTCTTTTTCAGTGTGCATAGCATTTATTTTAGAAGTTATAGTCTAATTATCATGGCAAGGCTAACTCAATATTTTTGTATCAAAATGTGTAATATATTGAAAAGAATTGATATATTTATATTTTACAGCTTGGCTTCTTTTAACTATTAGTAGCTAAACCTATTGTAAAAAGTTCATTTAATATTTTTTACATCTTATATTTCCTCCTTCAATCAGTTGTCACTTTATTCATGCTATCCACAAAGTTGAAGTTATTTCTAGATGTATTTTTTCACCTAATAAAATATAAAATGTGTAATAGAACTTCCAAAGTTTAGAGATACATAAAAATACCTGAACTAGACTGTGTTGCCCAACAGTAAAAGGCTCAGACTTTGAAGTTGAACAGAACAAGCTCACTGTCACTTACTAAACTGTGTGACAAGTTACTAAACTTCTTCAAGTCTTCGTTTCCTAATAATTAAAATAGGCAGGATAATGCTAAAATCATAAGGTACTGTAAAGTATAAGTGAGAAGATGGAGTTGCATGTTTGATACAGTGCTATACACAGAGAAAGTGATCAGGAAAGAGCACTAGAGGTGGCAGCTATGGTACCATCAAAGGCGAAGTGGAGTCCTACCCCAGGGTACCTGGCTCAGTTCCTGGCCCCACCACTGACTACGAATGCAGCCTTAGTTTTCTCACGTGCAACATGAGAAAGGGTAGGCTTCATGATGTCCCAAGGAGGGGGTTGGGGGGAATAGATGATGACCAGTCTCTCCTGGGGCTGGCATTTCTTGGCTCTTTTATAAATATTGATCATATTCTAACATTGTTTCATGCTACCTGGGCACTCTACCCGGGGCTCTACACAGGGCAAGCTCCTCCATTGTTTTGGGACTCAGTTCAGGTTGCCTCCTAGAGGCTTTCCTTGACTACTCTGTGTGAAGTAGCAGTCTTCCCGCCCCACCCTCACCCACTTGATCTCATTTCATAGCCCTTGTTATTTCCCTCATCATGTTTGTTTATCATCTCCCTCCTCCCATCAAGTTGTTAGCTTCATGAGAGCAGGTACCTTTTCTGTTTAGTTAGCATTTTATTGCCAATGCTAACAACAGTGCCTGGCACTGTTGGTCTCACATAGTCTCCAGGGTAAGGCCAGGTAGACCAAGATTTGGGCTATAAAGGGAGGGCTCTGCACCAGTCAGGCATGCAAGGGAAAGATGCTCCCCATCCTAGGGCCTCACAACTCGGTCTGTCTTGGATTCTACCCAGACCTCTTGGGAAGTCAGTCTTGGCAGGGTGGGGCCACCAGGAGTTGGGAAGGTGGGGCTAGTGGAGCTCCCAGAGTAGGGGTGCCAGTCAGGCTCAGGAGAAAGGGGGGGAAGTGGCCCCACCACAGAGCACACAACTCAGTCACCGCTATCCCCTGAAACTGTCCTGGCATTCACATTCTCATCCCAGGCAGCTGACTCCTTAGTATAGGACAACAGGAAATCCAGGAGGCATGGCTATTGCTGTATGGAGGAGAGTGCTCCACCCAAGAAAGATGGCATCTGTGTTGTGAGTGAAGAACTCAGCTCAGGCACCCTGGCAGCTGTCCCTTCAGCTCTCTCCCTAGAGCCACAAGCTACAGTCTTTTCTCACATGACTCTAGTCTTAACTACCTCCCTCCACCAGAGCCCAGGGTGAATGGCAGCCAACAAGATTTGGTGTGCTGGCCCTTCGAGAGGGTGCCTGGGTGTCTAGCAGACTCCTTTCGCTCTCTGGCAGACAGGATTCCCACTGACCTTCACAGCCAGATGTAATGTGGGCACCTCTTCCCAGTTCTGGTGCTCTGGGCTAGGGATCCTGACATGGGGTTGAGACCCCACACTCCTCGGGGGGAAACTTTTGCAGCTGAGCTATCCTTCTGGATTCTCAGCCACCACCCATCGGGGCAGGAGCCAGCCCTTTTCATGTTTCTACACTTCCCACCACTTTTGATATGGCTTCTTCTGTAAATCTATGGTTGTAAGACCTTTGCACAGCTAGTGTTCCATTGGTTATTCAGGTTGATTGTTAAATATTTTAGTTGTAATCTCAGTTTGGTCCTGGGAGGGGGTGAATACAACTTCACCTTCTCTGCCACCATCTTGGGTCCCTCTTCTTGTTCTTTCTACAACATTCATCCCTCTGCTGCTCAATGAGGCAACACAACATAGTAGAAGAGACTCTGGAATCCAACCTTGGTCTTCAACCACTGACCCACTGTGTGACCTTTGTGAGACCATCACTTCTCCCAGCCTACGCATCTCCCTCTGTATTATAGAGAAGTGATAGCTTGCCCCCAGATACTCCCTATAAGCATAATTGACATTATGCAAGAGTCAGTGGCACAATAATCACTCAATAGAAATCAAGTGTGTAATGTCATTTAAAATTAAATTCTATGGTATCAAATAAGATGAGAGCTGAGTTACAGCCAACTCATGAAAGCCAGTCATATTTTCAGACCACTACACTCTACTTGAGAGTTAAATCCATTTAAATATCAGTATTCACTGGCCCATTCCAAAAAAAAATGCTCAGCCTCCTTTAAAAGTAAATGTATTTGAATAAATTAGTATGTATTATATTTTATATCCTAGCTGAAGGAGTTGTTTTATTTTTTTCACAAAGTAATATATTTGCATTTTAAAAGTCATAGCAGATCACCTATAGATATATGGCATTTTAAAAAGTTGTTGAACATTCTAGTACATTTATTTTCTGTACAAAGGTAAATAATTCAGTGTTAGAAAACATACTATAATTTCATTTTAAATTTTGTCAAGTTGTTGGAGCTTATATGTTTCCAAAGAAAATGGTCCCCTTTTTTTGCTCTGAAAAATCTGGAGTTGTCTTGTTTATACTAAACAAAACCTAAAGCCAATTGGTACATAGGACATTCATTCTCTGTTGTTAAAACATCAGGTATGGAATGGCATTATTGTATGGCCTTGTTGGAGCCTGTAGTGAATGGTAGAAGGGGCAGCCAAAATCCTGAAAGTCTAAAGTGCATCACCAGACATGTGTGGTCCTGTGAATGAGCCTTGTCAATACATTAAGAGCCAAGTGCTTATCTTATCAAAGGACAAGTTAATGGTGGGGAAGGCTTTATATTTCCTCTGTTGTTTCTTAAAAGAAATAGGAAGTATGCTATTTAGATTCTCAGACAACTAAAATAGAGGCATTTTGTGGCAGATGGGATTTTTATGAGCTGCTTGTCACCATATACCAGTCTTGTTAAGAAGCAATCATTTTTTGCTTCATTACACTAAGATAGCTCTGTTTAGGGTTCCACTCAGCTGTGAAATGATGTTAAAACTTCTATAAGGAGTAGAAATGGGTTTTTTATATATAAGAAAAGATTGTTGACCAAAGTATACTAAAGCACAAAAAGTGGCCAAACACTACTTTTTTGTTGGGGAAATAGATACATGCTGAATCTCATACTTATGCTTAATCTGCTCAATTATGCCAACAGAGAAAACTACATAATATTTTTATCTTTTGCCTAGAAAGATAAGAGTTTACATAGTCTTTATGGAGTACATCATATAAATAGAAAGGGATGAGTATTTGAGTGAGGAGCAATTTCAGCTTAAAATACATAAAAGGAAAAACAAATTTAGTAAATGCAAGAAATACATTTTTTAATGGCTTTACTTACCTCAAAACCAATCTACTACTAGGCTTCTTTTTATATTTGACCATATTTTTAATGGATCAGCACTGGGGTCAAGGGAAGCCTAAGCTCCTATTTTAAAGATTATAAACTTATCATGTTACCTCATTCATTCTAATTCAAGGGGAGGCAGAAGGGCTTGTACTAAGTCCTGGCCCAGCCACTTACGTATGTGACTTTAGGTACATTAATGAAACTTTCTGAACCTCATTTTCCTCATCTATAAAAACATGGTTAGTAACACAAACTTTGTAGTATTGATTATCTATGGCTCCAGTAATGCTGCATAACAACCACAAATTCCCAGCGGCAGACAATAATAAACATGTATTAGCTCATGAGTCTGTTGGGTTCAGTTGTTTCAGGCTGAACTCAGCCAGGTTTAGCTGTGCCTGCAATGTAACTATTCTACTCATGACTGTAAGTTGGCTCTGCCAGGGGTTGGCTGACCTTTGGTGGCCTCAGCTTACACAATTGGAGCAATTTGGCCCTGTCTCATATGTCTTCTATCCTCCAGCCAGCTATCTTGTGCTTATTCTCATGACAAGGCAAAGATGTTAAGAGAGAACAAATCCAGTTACACAAGATTTTTTCCAATCTCTTGCTTGACTGCTTGCTTGCTTGCTTGCATCACATTTACAACTGACCAAAGCCAAGTCACATGGCCCAGTCAGATGGAAAGGTGCTACAAGTTGCATGCAAAAAGTGAGGATCACTACTACACATAAGCAAGTTCATACAAGTTCATATGTACTACTAGAGAGTCTCCTCAATTTATGCTAAGTTCTGATAGTCCTGAAGAGTTGCTATTATGTAAATCTAGCACATCTGAAACTTTTTAAAGCAAATTATTAATTTAACCTTCTTGTTTTATAAAACCAGATTTTGATATGTGACATGCTTAAAATGGAATAAATCTATAATTCAGCTTGTTAGGGTGTATAATCTAATGGGTCTGCAAGCATCAAGAGTCACAATTCCATGAGACATGCATCCTCATGCCTTGGACCAAGCAAAGGCAGTCTTACATGCTTACTGAAGGGCAGAGGTGGTGCCCTAATGTTTGTTTCCTCAATCACACTGCACTTAAGGACTCTCAAGTGTTTGAGGAAACTTTACAACAGTCCTGTTTCTATGCCTGAAGCACCCACCTGAAATCAAATCCCATAACAGGAATTAATCTTTCTCTGCTCAGAATCCTACAACTTCTTCCTTTTTTAAAACTGGTTCCCTTACTACTTTTAAGTTTCTATTTTTAATTATTAAAGAAAAACAAGCCCTTTATCAAAACTAAAACTCCTCTTAAAAAAAAAAAATAGTATATCCTCTACTAGGCACAAAACAAACAATTTGTAATGCCTGTCAGTTTGGGGGTTCAGTGCCTGGCTGACTTGTGTATATGTATGTGTATAAGTTGTGTATAAGTTGTGTATATGTATGTGTGACCATATTCTTACAATTAAAACACAGAGACAATCATATAAATTAAAAGCCCTAGACAATGCAATTCAATCTTTTAATTTGTTGAAACAAACATTTTTGAAAGCTAATCTGCGTCAGGAAGCCCTATAAAAGGAGAAAATGTCAGTGAAGCAAAGGGTACCAAGGTGACAATGGAGAAGAGTAGACAAAAAGTATCACATATTATAGGCAGAAGAACATAGCTTGGTGGTCTAGAAACCCCTTCTGTTGTACCCTGTGCCTTAGGACCACCATTTCAGACATCTATGGGTACTGCTATAAGAAAAATAAGTGCCATTAGGCCTCTGTTTATTGTAATCTTTAATGAAATTAACTAGAATCAGTGCTTACATGAAAAATATTTTTAAACTTTAGAATCAGACTGGCTTAAAACCTCTATCTGCTTCCATGGCAAATAGTGCCTTTGCAGGCTGACCTTGATTTTTAAATGTTGCCCTTAAATTTTTCATTATGAGAAAGAGAGGACCTGAAGGAATTCTTTCCAACACATTAATAGCTCTCACCAAGACAATTAGGTCATAACTGAATCAAGTCAGAAGCACTCTTATGTCTACAAGACACTGAATTTTTAAAGGATTTTTCAGTTGTACATTTTGTAGAACATCTTCAAATGAAAAGCATGACTCAGCCTTAGAGCATGGGTTGTTTTGGACCTCTCAGAGACTCAGAGGGCCAGAGACAAGTTCTTTCTTAGTGCATCTTTACTAAGCACTTCAGGTGGGAAACAGCATGGCCATGAGTGTTTTAGAAAGTAATTCAAATGACAAAGTAGATACAATGAGGTTCTGAATTAGGGCAGTACCCATGGGAATGGCAAAGAGGACGTGAGTCATGAAGTCATGAAGAGGTAAATGGATGTGGTTTCTTGACTCACTGGATGCAAGAAGTAAGGAGATGACAATATCATAAATTCTAGATTGAGTGAATAAAAAGGAAGGAAAGATCATGAAGTTTAAGATATGGTACAAAAAAAAAAGATGAAAGATCAGACTTAAGGAAGGAAATTAATTCCATGTGCACATGTTGAGTTTTAAAAACTTTTAGGCCATACAACAAACAATTGGAAATTCAGATCTGAAATTTGAGAGAGAGAACAATTCTGAAGAATATAACTGGGGGTTGTACATATATACTATAAAGTCCAACCTAGGGAAGAAGAGGAGGTCCTCTGAGGGAAAAAGTGGGGAATAAAGATTAGAACAAAGTTTGGAAATGACTAAATGCAATGAGCAGGCAGAAGATAAGCCACTCATTCATTCATTCATTCACTCATTCATTCAATCAATAAACAGATTGAATTAAGCAACCCCTCCCTTCTACTTTGTGAAGAGAATTTGGTGGCTGGGTAGGTGGGTGAGGAGTGTATGCTACAAAGTTTTTTGTTCAGCTGTAAGAATGGTATATAAAGAAGAAGGGAGGATGCTTTCCAAAAATAGCCAAATGTGAGTGGCCCAAAAAGGTGCAGCAAGGTCTTGCAGAAGCTATGTCAAAAGTCTCTGGACAATACTGACAGGACACCACTCGTAGCACAAGAGTGAAGAAGGGGGTGTGGTTAGCACCTGCCCCACACTGCCTCACCATCAGTATTCTACACATCTCATCCTCTTCTCTCATTCCAGGTTCTACCAAAGGTCAACAAAGCTTAAATCAAAACACCAAGAGTCTTTCAGAAAAGAGGGAGTATTTACCTTTAGAAACAGTAAAAATCATTCAAAGTACAGAACTAAAGCTTCCTGTAGTAAATGTACATGTAAAACACACATAAACACACATTTCTGCAAATGTGTTCACAGCTCCTTTCATGGCCTAATGGACATTTCCAGACTTTCATTACACCACCATCTCCTCCTGAGGTAGCTCCCTTGTCTTTCTCTTCCTTCACTGTGACTTAATTCTGACACATCTCATGCCTTGTGTGTCTCTATGTATTTGAATGGCCATCTCCAGATAAGTGGCCCTGCGCTCACCTGTCTCTCTGTCTCCCCATTTATGTCTTATTCCTGCTCCCATTCCCCTCCCCACACCTGCGTTGACCCTAAAAATACACAAGGTTGTAGTGCACCATTAACACATGAGAAACCTACACAAATCAGCCAGCCAAGTCTTTCAGGAGAGGTGTTCCTCTTCCACCAGCTGCCAGGAGATTATTAATGTCTACATAAATCCTTGAATTAAGAATTCAGAGTGCCATTGTGGCCCAAGCCAAGGGAACTCCAAAAATACATTAGAAATAAGTAGCCTTCAGAGAGTCATATTGCTCTGAAGACACATAATTTCCTGAAGTAGAATCTTTGTCTTATGAGCTCAAACAATATATTCTCATTTTTGCCAATTGTTCAGGAGTATAGGGTCAGAATAACTGCTTTAAATAAACATTCATAATGTTTCCATTATTTTCTGTGTGAAGAGCTGCTCTGATTCAAATTTATGCCCTGTAACTTTGCAAATCATTGTTTTTATCATTGCTGCAATTGTGTTTTTACTACAAAACCTCACTGCAGCTGATCTATGGTATTTTTCTTGCCATCAAAGTATTTGCTCCATCCATCTAATCTTTTTGCCCTCTGCATAATATTTTCATTTAGAAAAAAATACTAATATGCTGTTTCTTGTACCAAGAATACTTTTATGGTGAAAAAACTAATGGCATATCTAATCACTATTATTGTCATCTGCATTTCTTGATATAAGGTAAATGTCTGAGAAAGCTCAAGTCCTGAGGGAAAAAAAGTAAGGTCATCCACAGGGGATAGATATATAGTGATTATTACTGGGTTCGTGTTTTCAATTTAATCACTCTCTATAACCCATTTTCCCTTAGGATATAACTGTTGAAACAAGATTATTTCACTTATACCCTTTAAATGGGAACTGTAATTCTAGTCAGCAGCTCTTTGTGTTATAAAAGACTACATACACCTCCTACCAATCATTCATGAGATTTAGAAATGCATAATAATTCAAATAAAATTTCTCTTGTAAGGCAATGGAGCATATGACCACTTTATGAAAAACTATAATTTGGGGGTGCATAATGTAATTGTTTCATCATTTGCCATTCCTTGAAGTAAAACACAGATTATTATTAAAACATCTTGCTTTATGTATTTCATTCAACACTATCTAGCAACACATCCTTTTGTTTTCTTAACAGTCATTTAAAGCTGTCAAAAACCTTTGCCATTCTAAGAGAGAACATTTTAATAATCTCCCTTAAATTTCTCTAGCACAGTGATTTCCAACCTGTGTGCCACAAAATTTTAAAACATGCTATACCTGACTATTTAGTCAGGGGCACTGACCTTTTTTTCTTTAGATTGTCAAATGAGAAAAAATGACAACTTATAACATAATAATAGCCATCCACTGTGAACGAATCAAAATTATACTTACCTTTTTGAAAAATTGGCAAAAACATGTACTTTATGGTGTGCCTCAGAATTTTAGTCTCTAGTTTATGTGTGTCATGAGATTTTTTTTAAGGTTGAAAATGGCTGCTCTAGCTATCATAATGGTCCTCAGAATTATTCTTTACCACAAGCCAAATTAAAAAGCTCCTCAAAAGAATTCTAGACAATCTTCTATTCCTCCATTGGCTTTGCAGCTATAAAGCAAAGGCTGGAGGATTAAGGCTCAGTAAAACAGGACATCTTCAATAAAAGCTTTCCTGTTGTGCAAGCTTATTCTCCAGAATCAAGACACCTTTCTGTTAGTCTTGTGTCTAAAAGATAAGTAGGATCTGGGTCCCTGAATGCAAGATCATCTGTTTATCATGACAGTCACATGGTAGTCACTTCCTCCAGCACCATGGCCAGTTCACCTCCAAACTCCATTGTTTTCCCAGAGACACATGGAAGAAGACTCAGGAAAATGTACTTTGTGGCCTAGCACCTGAACTTGCCTCCCTCCAGCTCTGGTGAACTTGGGCCAGGCCTCCTATGGGCCTCAAACTCTCTCCAGCCTTTAACACAGTTCTAGGTGATAGCCGGCTTTCCCCGACTCCATCTGGGTCCCACTGTGGTTTTGCTCCTTTTTCAGGTTCAATGCATTCCTAGAACCAGCTTCCCAAGACGTAAACAAGCAGAAATACAGGTAAGTACATTCTGTTAACCCAGCCCCTAATCAGAACCCGATCAAACTTCCTGCTTCCTTGTCTCACTTGTGGATCCCCAGCCCCACCCTATCCAGGCCTGGCTTGAGCTTCCAACTCTAATAACCTTTCAATGAGAAGTGTTCCCAAATGTATCTTATCCCAATTTTCCTCACTAACTGCTGTATGGAAGAAAAGAGAAGAAAAGATAAAGGAAAGAACAAACCAAGAGGGAGGGAAAAAGAAAAGAAAGAGAGGGAAAATAAAGGGGGGAAAAAAGCCAAATAGGCAGAAAGATGCTGCTCCTTTTCAATTTTACTTATAACTCCCTTATTTTCCAATTAAAATTACATTTCTTACTTTCTACCTCATCCCAGTTTAGTGACCTTATTATGTGTGTGCCCTTGAGCATTTCCTTTTATCCCTGATTCTTCACAGAGTAGAAGAGGGGGCTGCAGAGGATGTTGACCTCCCCCTAGAAATAAGAATGTGTGAGGACTACCCTCCTGGCTCAGCCTCTTCACAGAAGACCAGCCTTCAACACCAAGCATCTTTCACTAGCTGTTTATGTTCAACAGGGCAGTCTTTTCTGCCTGGGTCCATGGTTAGTGTCCTTGCTCATTGAATTCTGACACATGACAGGGAAACTGGGACAAATATATTCAAAATTTTTCATCTATTTTTTTTCATCAAAATAAAGGGGGAAAGCTTTTAAATAATAAGAGGGCATTTGAAATAAATAGACAGCATTGAACTTCCAAGATACACCGGTTTACCCAAAGCCTATATGTTTATTAAAATTATACTTCAAGTGGGTCTGCTTTAGACTCTGAGAACTCCAGGAACAGCTGGACCAAGATTTATGAGAACTAAACTCAATGAGAGTCACTGGGGATAGGAGAAGAGGAATCAGGTACCCACTCTATCTGTCACAGTTCAGCCCAGGAAAAACCATGTGTGTGTATATGTGGTGCAGTGTGGTGTGGTATGTGTGGTGTGGTGTGGTGTGCGTGTTACAAAGAATTGGTTTATGCAGTTCAGAGGGCTGGTTAAAAAAGTTTAAAGCCCATAGAGCTGAGTTTAAAAAGGAAGAAGTGAGCAAGCTGTTATTCGTGGACACTGGCTGAAACTCCTGTCGATAGGCAGCCAGGAAAAAAGATCACGAGTAGGCTGGAGCCCCACAGGCACAAGCTGAAGCTTGCTGTCCACAGACTATCAAGAAAGGGAAGTTATAAGCAGACTGCAACCCCAAGATCTAGGGGAAAGAGAGAGAGAGAGAGAGAGAGAGAGAGAGAGAGCACAAATGTAGATACAACTGCTGTTAAGAGTCTGAGCCCAGGGAAATCCTCTTTGAAAAGGCTCCTCTGATTAGGTCAGACCCATCCAGGATAATTTTCTTTTTGATTAACTTAATCAATTAAGGACCTTAAACTGTAAGATCCCTGTATTATAGCACCTATAATTGTGTAACTAGGGACTCTAGTTCAACCCAGCCAACCTGACATATCAAGAAGTTATCATACCCACTGTCCCCTAAACCTAGCTGGGGAACTCAATTAGTACATTTAGTCAAAACAGAAGCACCTTCCATATGCAAAAGCCTATGTGGTGCACTAAAGGAAAGTTACTATATTGCACAGAAACCTACAAAAAAAGGAATGAAAAGTGAGGTACCAACAGAAGCAAAACTAATGAATAGAATTAGTTAGGAGAGAAAAAATGTAAAATAAGGTAAATATTTATTTTTAAAATCATGTTAAGAACCAGTTGAAAAAAAAAAACTGGTCCCTGTAAGAAAAATAATGGAAACTATATTCACATTGGTATAATATCAAAGTCATATTAATATTGATGCAGAATAATATTCTCCGAGTACAGACTATGACTTAGTTCATTTTCCCAGTAAAGCTTTCTCAACTAATGAAAATTTATAAATACATAAAATATGTTAAAGGGAAAATTATACTTATGAGAGAAACCACTCCAATTCCAAACTATAAAGATTAAATTTCATCCTCAGTAGAACTGTATGTTATAAAAACAATGTCTCTGTCATTGTTGTTTTGGTTATGCTCAAGAGAATGCAAGATATTACAAAAATACATTACAGAAAAGAGCTGAGAAAAAAAAGTCATGATGATTTTATATATATTTAGTTGTGAAAATTGTTACACTCTCAGGAATGCTGAGCCCTGTGTTCACTAATGTAACCTGTATAAACCTGGGTTACCTGGAGTCAGACCTGAGCACCATGCAGCCTCCGCTCTGTCTCTTCCCTCTCAGCAATTATTCATCATCTCACCTCTTTCTATATTTATTCATTTCTCTTTCCATCTCTCTCTCTCTCCTCGCCTCGGCCTTTGAATCTCTTTGTCTTCCCCTCTCCTCTCCTTTCCAGTACAAAGTTGTCTGACCTATTTTTGGTTTCTGCCATTCTCCTCCCCACTTTCTCCCGCCACACACACCTCATTTAGCTCAACTGAGGCCCTGTCTCAGGCCAAGAGAACAAAGGATTTTTCCTCCAAGGACAGTAAGGGGAGCATACAATTGCAAATACTCATTACTTCATATATTTTCCTAAGAGAGCTGTAAATCTCCAATGCACTTACAAGTAATGAATTGAAAGTAGTTCTTTCATTTCTCAGATGCAAAAAAAAGTCAGAAAAAAGATAAATATACTCATCCCAGGTGCCACACTGAAATGAAGGAAAAAATGTTCTACTTGTTCATTTGCTGAATTGCTGTTAAGATTTTTATCTCTCTAAATAAAACACAAGATAAAATACAAAAAAAGATAAAGGTTTATTCTTTATTTGATTATGTTTTAAGTAATAGAAAAGACATCATTATGGTTGAGGATGGTTTTGACACACACACACACAAAAATGCAGAGTTGGTGTCTAGCATTATTTGTGTCAGAGGGAAACAAAATTTGTTATAGCTGACTCTAAATGATTACAGGAGCTGACAGGGCAATTTGTGAATTAACCAAGATCTCTGCTTCTCTTTATGCCTCCTGCTGCAGGGTTCTTGCTCCTAGTGCTGCATGTTGGGACTTCTATAGGAAGGTGAACAGAGACTAGAGAAGTTGTCAGTCCAGTAAGTCCATTCTGCTCACCTCCTACTTACTATAAAGCTTAGTGTGAGATGCTGATGAAATTATTAAAATTAGATGTATAGATTTGGGGGCATTTCAATTACTTCTGCTAATTCCTGTCCATCATTAATTTTCATATTCAAGAGTCGGCTTCATAGTCAAGCATGCAAGTTAATCATCCATATTCATTCTCCAGGCCGAATTAACTGTAAAAAAATGTAACTTTTTCAATAATAGCACAAGTATAATCATTTCAACAATATAAGTCAAGGAAATATGGTTTAATAAAATTTTTTAATATTGTTATTTTTGAGAGAATCACAGTGACCCATTCTACTTATTCGCTCAAGATGTTCTCTCAAGCTTTTTATTTTTATTTCTTGAGATGAGGTGCAAAGCTTTCACTATTTGATTTAAAATTTGTGTCTACAGCCATACCACCCTGAACGCGCCCGATCTCGTCTGATTTAAAATTTGTAGTTAAAAAATTTTAATGGTTGTCAAAAACTTAAGTGTTTGCTTTATTCAAACACAAAATAGCATTGCATAAGTATAAACTACCAGAAATGAAAAGTTCTGAGAACTCAATTTAGAAAATGTAAAATGAAGACTAGATTAAAAACAAAGACTCTAACAAAGGTGTCCACTCTCACTACTCTAATTCAACATAGTACCATACATAAGTCCTAGCTAGAGCAATCAGATAAGAAAAAGAAATAAAATGTATCAGAATTGGAAAGGAACAAGTAAAATTCTATTTGCCAATGACATGATTTTATATGTAGAAAATTCTAAAGACTAAACAAAAAAAAACTGTTAATCTAATAAATAAATTCAGTAAAGCTGTAGTATACAAAATTGATATACAAAAAGCAGTAGTGTTTCTATACACTAATAACAAATTTGCTGAAAAGGAAATTAATCCTATTTACAATGACATCAAAACAATAAAATACTTAGGAATAAATTTAACTAAGGAGTTAAAGAGCTCTACTCTGAAATGTATAAGACACTAATGAAAGAAATCAAAGATTACAAAAGAAATTACAAAGGGATCCTGTGTCCATGTGTTGGAAGAATTAATATTGTTAAAATGTCAATATTACCAAAAAGCCATCTATAGATTCAACCTAATCCTGATCAAGATTTCAATGGCATTTTTTTTTTTTTACAGAAGTAGAAAAAACACTCCAAAAATTTATAAGGAACCATAAATAGCCAGAAAAATCCTGAGAATGAAGAACAAAGTAGGAGATATTATACTTCCTGATTTCAAGCTTTACTATAAAACTATATTCATCAGACATATAATATTGGCATAAAAACATACCAAAATACTAATGAAACAGAATTAAGAGCCCAGAAATTAACCCTAGTATACATAGTCATTAATATTTGACAAGGGTACCAAGGATGCTCAATGGAGGAAGAGAGTCTTTTCAATAAATGATGCTGGGATAATTGGATGTTCACATGTAAAAGAATGAAAATTGGCCCCTAACTTATACCACTCACAAAAATTAATGCAAAATGGATTAAAGGCTTAAATGTAAGGCCTAAAACTATTAAACTCCTAGAAGAAAACAAAAAGAAAGTTCCTTGACATGGGTTTTGGTAGTAATTTTTTGACTATGACACCTAAAGCACAGGCAACAAAATAAAAAATAAGTCAAACTACATCAAACTAAAATGCTTCTGCACAGCAAAATAAACCATCAACAAAGTGAAAGGAAGACCTACAAAATAGGAAGTATATATTTGCAAACCATATATCTGACAAGGGGTTAATATTCAAAATAAATAAAGAACTCATACACCTCAATAGTAAAAATAAAATCAACTAAGGACCTAAATAGACATTTTTCCAAAGAAGGTTTACAAAAAGCCAACAGGTACACAAAAAGGTGTTCAACATCACTATTCATTAGAGAAATGCAAATTAAAACTACAATTAGGTATCACCTCATACCCATTAGAATGGCTACCATCAAAAGACAGAAAATAGCAAATGCTGGCATGGATGTGGAGAAAGGGGAATCTTGTACACTGTTGGTGAGATTGTAAATTGGTATAGCCACTATGAAAATAGTATGGAAAAACCTCAAAAAGTTCAAGATAGAACTGCCATATGATCCAGCAATTTTATTTCTGGCAACATAGCCAAAGGAAATGAAAACACTAACTGGAAAAGATACCTGCATCCCCATGTGCAGTGCACCATTACTTACAATAGCCAAGGCATGGAAACAACTTCATTGTCCATCAATGGATGAATGGATAAAAAATGTTGTGAGACAGATATTATATATAAACATATGTATGTAATTAAGCCTTTAATAATGAGAATATTTCATTATTTTCAACAACATGGATGGACCCTGAAGGTATTGTGCTAGTGAAGTAAATAAGAGAAAGACAAATGCTGCATTATCCCACTTAAACGTGGAATCTAAAAAACAAAAAATAGAAAAAAGAGATCAGACTTGTGCTTACTAACAGAAATGAAGGATGGGAGGTGGTCAAAAGTTTCAAACTTTAAAAAAAAAAGTTTCAAGCTTTTAGTTATAAGTACTGGGAATTTAACATACAACATGATGACCAAAACTAACACTATTACATGCTATTTTTACAGGAAAGTTGTTAATAAGAGTTCTCACCATAAGAAGGATCTTTTTCTTTTTATTGTTTCTAATGAGAAGATGGGTGTTAGCTAATTGTAATTATTTCAATATATTTACAATATATGTAAATCAAATCTTTAGGCTATATGCCTTAAACTTATATAGGGATGTATATCAATTTTATTATTTCTTAATAAAATTGGAAAAAATAAAGACTTTGATAGATGTTTATATGCAAAACATCATATGTCAGAGCCACACAGTGCCAAGTACTTTATAGAACTTGTCAATATGTGTCCAAGTCATGTATCACTCAAGCATTTATTTATTCATTCAATAAACATTTTTTGAGTATCAACTCTTTGCTAGGCACTGTACTCAATATTGAGGATACAAATATGACATAAAATGTAATCCCTGGGCAAGGATGTGAGAGGTCACAAACTGCATATACAGGTAGCAATGAGGGTGCTGAACAGCATGTTGATAAAGGCTGGTTAAAGAAAATGCCCAAACATCTCAGTAGAAGTGCTTTGTTGAGTTACTTATGAAAGAAAGGGAACTAACGTGCCTACACCTACACGCTGTGTGTGTGCAGACAGACTCTGGGCTTTGTGTGAAACACTGAAGCCAGTGGTGAGCCTTGTCCAGAAACAAGCTGAAGGGAAGATAGAAAGACAGCTGCTGGAGATCTGCCTCAGTCTTCTGATTCCAGTAAAGGCAGAAGGAAATTTGAACCGATCCTCTGATCTTGGTTTTTCTAGCTCACTGTTGAATCTACCCAAAAACCAGTTTGCTTTTAGTTACTAAACCAGACTGTAGAAGCAGGAATTCTATCTGGAGCCCCAGCTCTACCATCTGGTGGGGATTTTTACGTTTCCTGTGGATCTCATCCAGCAGACCCAGCATCTGGTGTATGGATAAGGAATGGAGCCTAAACATCGGAGTGACCCTGTTTTGACACTCCACTTTAGAGTTTGCCCAATATCACTACCTTCTCTTATTTTGTCATGAATTTATGTCTTCATTCAATAAATATTTATTTAGCACTTAGTATGTGCCAAGTACCATGCTGGTACTGGGGAGCTAGAGAGAAACAAAACTATAATGGTCCCTGTCTTCACAGAGCATTCGTCTAGAACTAGAACCCCTATTCTCAACCCTAAGTCTTTCAGCTCAACTCTGAAACCATGCTCTTGCCAGTATTCTGCCTTAGGTGGGATCATTTGATGCAATCCAAATCTGCTCTTTCATATATTTAAAGCAAGGCAATAATATGGAGTTGAAAAAACAGAAATTTTTTCAATAGCATCATTGCCCTGGCTGGCAGCACAGTGGATAAGGTGCCAGTCTGTGAACCAAAAGGTCATTGGTTCGGTTCCCAGCCGGGGCACATAATGAGGTTGCAAGCCAGGTCTCCAGCCAGGTCTGTAGCTGGAGGCAGGTGAAAGGCAGCCATACATTGATGTCTCTCTCCCTCTCTGCCTCTCTCTCTTCCTCTCTCTTATAAATAATAAATAAAATCTTAAAATGGCATCATTTTTACTTTTAGCTATGGAGGAGTCTATAGCTAAACCAAGAGAGTAACCCTAAAACAAATCCAAACGTACATGGGATCCATGAGCCAAGTAGTCTGGGCAATATCTAAGTCACCCAAACTGAGAAATTTACAATAGCAAGTCAGGTTGATATGGGCCAAAGCTAAGTAAGAGTTAAGTCTAGCAGCCAGGGTGAGAGGAGAGGGAGGGAATCTAAATCAGCATAGTTGAACAGCCAGGCCCTACTCCTTACCAGCTTCACACCTCAGTTTTACCATCTGTAAAAAGGAATCAATAATAATATTATCATGAGAACATTGGAAAGATTCAATGACAATGCCCTTATATTATAGTACCTGGCATTCCCTAACCTAGTTAATAAACTTTAATTCTCACTATTCCCTTCCCTGGGGAGATCAAAGAAACCAACAACAACAACAAAAAAAAAAAAAAAAAAAAGACTTCAGTTTCATAAGAAAACAATCAGGTATAATTGATTCTTTTGGTAGGAAATATGGCTGATGTATAGTCAGAATCTTAAGGCAGAATGACACCAAGAGTTCTTCAATAAACTAAACTATTGCTAATGTTCATGGAGGGTGACAGAGAGAAAAAGGGAACCCTGGCTGGTGTGGCTCCGTGGGTTGAGTGTCATCCCGAAAACTGAAAGGTTGCTGGTTTGATTCCTGGTCAGGGCACGTGCCTGGGTTGCAGGCCATGTCCCTTGTTGGGGTTCTCTTGCACATCAGTGTTTCTCTCCCTTTCTTTCTCCCTCCCTTCCCCTCTGTCTAAAAATAAATAAATAAAATATTTAAGAGAAAGAAAAGAGGTGAGTAGGGAGAATGTGACAGGGTCTAAGATGAGAAGGAAGACCTTGATGACAATGCAAAGGGTGCTGGTGATGGGAAACCCAACCGGGTCTCACCTGAGGGCCTCAGCTCTGGCCCTCCTGGAGGCAACTGCTCATGGCTCACCTTCCTAATGAGAACCTTTCATCTTTAGTTGCCCAACATTTAAAGGGGTCAATCTATTTTAAAAATTGGATAAGACCAAGTTGTACTTCACACTTTTTGCTTGGCCCAATTTTCTATTTCTTGCTTTATTAGGCTCCATAAAGTGTTTTTCCATCATGAAGAATCTTTAGGCACTTTAGTTTGCCCTGTAAATCTCGGGCTTTTGTTTCCCCCTCAGTGACCTGCTCTGTTATGGATCCAATTTTGTAGTTCAGAATGTCCTGTAAATCGGCCTCCACAGGGCTGCCTGGGCTTGGAGAGTTTTCACTTCCTCCCCCGAGGAGAGCTGCAGTGATCAGCTTGGAGACCAGGAAGAAGGAGCAGGGGCAGGAAGTTGCACTTAGTTGTTTAGAGCTCATGTGTTACAGTTTGATCTCCTCCATACAGTGATTCCTTAGCTCTTTTCCGGGGTTATGACATAAATTTTGACTTCACACCTTAATTGGCATATAAACATAAATTTACTAGAAAATAAAGCATGTTCTAAGGGGCAGTTGAAATTTTACCTTATTCATGATACCTATTTATATTATTTAAGGTGATTCAGTTCAACTGTGGTTTTCCAATAGATGGAATCATTTTCAGAAAAGTCATAATAACAAATCAATGTCTTATTCTAGAATTATAAAAGCATAAGCCTCTTTTTAAATAACTACAGTGTCATGTGAGAAAATCTAAACAAATGTGTAGTTAAGAATGATTGTTATACCTTAGGGACTTAGTTTATACAAGACAGATTAGCAAGATATGAGCCTCATTATGCATGAAAGTCATTTGTTTTTCCATGAATCCAGCACAGCACAAGTTCTGGGGTTGCAATTCATAAAGAGAACGAGTGTGAAGACTGAATGCTGTTATGACATTAATCTTCATGAATATGGAAAGAAGTGAATTATTATCTTTCTCTTTATGAGGTGAAGAGAACTGTCGTAACAAATTTGAATCTTGGTGTATAGTATATTAGAATATGAAAGCTGGAAGGCCCTGAAGTTAGTCTCACCCTTCTATTTACCCAAAGAAAACTGAGGATATTTTTAAGAGACTTACGCATCTCTGTGTGGTGAGTTAATGGCAAAGGTGGTACAGACCTTTGCACTCCCAAAATAGAAATCCTTTCAACCCAGAAAAGGAGCAATTCCAGTTTTTCTTTTCTTTTTTCTTCTCTTCTCTCTCTCTCTCTCTCTTTCTCTCTCTGTAAACTACTTATTAACAGAAAAGGCCTACAGATTTATTTCTTCTTGGACACACCCACAGTTAAGCTCCAGTGGCCCCTGGTCTTGGTGTGTTGGTGTCCAACATAAAGACCCCAGAAGTGGTGCAGCCCTCTGTAGGCCCAAATTTTCTTCAGCCACTTCAGGCCATCACAAAGCTTGTTGTCCAGACCACTGGCCAGAACCTGGCTGTATTTTCCACCCTTTATGTCCTTCTGTATGTTCAAGAAACAGTTTGGAACCTTGTACTGGTGTGGGTTCTGCATCACAGTGATCACGGCTCCACCACATCCTCTGTGAGCTCTCCTGTGCTCTTGGTGAGGTCGATGTCTGCTCTCCTCAGCACCACTGAGCATATCTTGGCCCCACACCCTGAACTGCACTGATGGAAAAGGCTATTTTCCACTATCCATGGATATTGATGTTGAGTACTTGCAAAATGCACTGGAACTTCTCAGGAATTGCTGATAAAATTTAGGCAACCCTAGTAGTGCAGTGTAGGCTTCCTGTGGAAGAGGTAATTCCAGTTTTTCTAACCAATCAAGAGTCTTCTATGTGTGTGTCCTCTTTAACACACTACCCATGATCCTAAACTAAATATAAACAATCAGTTGGTTTTCATGATTTATTCTGAAATAAATCACTTTTTGGCATTTTACTTTCATCTATATATATGCCACGCCAATTCCACTCTCAACAAGTTCTCTGCTCTGTTAATGTTGCCTAATGTTATGAATCTGGGCATTTTTGTACAGATGTTCAGCATAGTGATCTTATCAGGAAAGTTTCCAGGCTAGACAGCTATGACTGTGCCATTATATATTTGACTTCAATGTTTTAAATTTTTATTGAAAATCCATTGACACTTTATTATGTGTAAGAATTTGTGACTTCTATGGGTGTTGTTAGGGTCTCTTTTTTGGAGAAGCAACATTTCCTAGCAATAAATTAAAAAATACTTTTAAAAAGTAAAACAGGCATTCACTTCAAAGTGCCTTAGAATCCTGTATATTGGAACTATTGCTAATAGAATAAACATGTATTTTATTAATGTCTGTCAAATATATTAATTTATTTACTAGCAGAAAGACATTTGGAAACAAGAATAAAAATTTTAAAAAAGACTTCATTTTAAGCATTTGTTTCCTCACTGGGAAATAAAGAGAAAGAAGAATTGTGTAATGAGATCCCAGCTCGGTTCCCAAGTCTGACTTCACCACCTACTGCTTGTGTGAGCTTCAGCACATGCTCTCACCCCTGGGCCTCCATTCTACCTCCCTAGTAAAAATGGGGATAATTCCTACCTCAAGAGCAGATGTAAGAATTAAGCAAGATGACATAGTTGAAGCACCTTGTTTATTTTATCTTAATCTACCTTCACTTTTCCTAATCTCTCTGCCTTGGTTCCTAATCTAAATAACCTATATTGCAAGAGGACTGTAATGATTATTACAGGATGATTCACAGTAAATATTTGAAGCATCTGATCACTGCAAACATGCTTCCATAGGAAAAAGGATTGCTAAAAATATATACATAACAAGCCCTGGCTGGTAGCACAGTGGATAAGGCACCGGCCTACGAACCCAAAAGGTCACAGATTCGATTCCCCAGCCAGGGCATATAACCAGGTTGCAAACCAGGTCTCCAGTCAGGTCTGTGGCTGGAGGCAGATGAAAGGCAGCCATACATTGATGTCTCTCTCCCTTTCTGCCTCTCTTCCTTCCCCTCTTTCTAAAAATAATGGAATAAAAATCTTTAAAAAAAAAATATATATATATATATATATATATATGCATAACAAAAAGATATTCTAAGAGTAAAGACATGTGGAGGAGACATAGGTAATACAACTAATTGGTAACTGTGCAAGGTGAGAAGAGAAGAACTGGGAGATGGGGCAGAGAGTCTTCTGACTTAGGCAACTGAGTGAACAAAGGTGCCCGGAATTGAGGTAGGCGAGACAGGATATGATGAGAAGAGGCTATGAGTTAGGGTAACAACGGGTTTAGTTTTAGTATTAGACATTGCTATGTTCTGAATGTTTGTGTTCTCCCAAAATTCATTTGTTGAAATCCTAACCCCCAAAGTGATAGTATTAGGAGAAGTTTTGGAGAGGCACTTAGGTCATGGGAGATTGGTGCCTTATAAAAGATGCCTCACAGAGCTCCCTTGCCCCTCTGCCATGAATGGATACAGTAAAGGCACCATCTAGCAATCAGAAGTAGGTTCTGGTGATGGCACACTGACCTAGGACTCCTAGCCTCCAGACTGTGAGAAGTAAATTGCTGTTTTTATAAGCCATCAGCTTTTGGTATTTTGTTATAGCGCCTCAAACATGCTAAAACAGACATGCTAAACTTGGGTTTGGGGATTCTATAATCATCCTCACCCCCAAATTGAGTATGTAAACAAATGCTTCAAGCATGTGCATGCCTCTAAAATGATATGATATGAAAGAAACTTCTTTTATAAAATAAATAATTAATTGATAAAATAACTTCTTAACATATCTGTTGTGTGAATTCTAATTTTAGTATATCAGGTTTTCCTCCAAGAAAAGCACATCTGTACAGATGCTCATTGTAGATTTTTTTAATCCATTGCTCTGGTAATGCTGACTACCAATCTTGAAACTTGTTTGAATTATATGTCACAACTTCTATTTAATCCCAGTTTTCATTCCAAAATTAAGTTTTCATATTTGCTCAAAAAAAAAACAATTTGGTCCTTAGAAGCCCTTTTTGAAATCATGTATGCATTTCTCAGAAAGTATGTTTAAGACCATGACTTTTAATATTGGCCATAGTTTTCAAGAAGTTTTCCCTGCACCCAAAACTTCATGCCCTCTGTACACCTTACACCACTTTCATACCCAGCCATTCCCAAACTTCCCACCACTACCACCACTCCACACGCAGAGAGAATTCTAAGACCACTACGTATTATGGCAAACATATTAAAATAAGTCATGTAAAACATTTACAACTTTATGGGTTGAGTTGCAGTAGACTAGTTGATATGTTATATTCCAGATGTATTTAAATTAAATATTAATTTTAATTCTTTAATTTTGGAGCCAACAAAAACATTTTAAATCAAACATTTTATACGCCCTTGAAAAAGTTGTAGTCCATTAAGACTTTTCTTTAACAATCAATGGAGAGCCCTGGTTGTTGGCACAGTGGATAAGGTGCTGGCCTGCAAACCCAAAAGTCACTGGTTTGATTCCCATCCAGGGTACATAACCAAGTTGCAATCCAGGTCTCCAGCCAAATCCATAGCTAGAGGCAGGTGAAAGGCAACCATACATTGATGTCTCCCTCATTCTCTGCCTCTCTCCCTTTCTCTTTCTCTGAAAATAATAAATAAAATTTTAATAAAGCAATCAATGGATAATATAGTCCCAACAACATATCCACAATCAAAGAGAAAGATGAAACATTAGTACTACTGAAATATTTTGGCTGATTTTTTTTTTTTTTATCATAACATAAAGCATTTGTGTTAAGTGTTTCTTATCATGGGTTCTTTTTCTCTCGTGCAATAGTTGGCATGGAGCACCAAGTTGTTTGGGAATTGTTCATTAGCTGGCTTGTCCTGGTGGTGGGGTGCTCCCTGTCTTCCTGCCACGGGATTTGCTAATGTACTCAGGTGTGGGGTGAAGGGAGTGCACATCCAGCCATCTTGTGCATCCCTGTCTAGGTATAAGACCTCCTAGCAAACCCTTTAGGGCTTTCTATTGTCCAACTGAAGCCTAAGATAGAGCCTGTCATCTATGAGACTATGTTCCAATTTCTATAAATTTTGGGAGGTATTGACAGGAAAGATATTACAAAAGCAAAATGTGATTATTTAAAAGCAAATTGCCAAATGCACGATGTCAAATATGTCTTAGGGTATTTGCCTTGGCAGCAGTCAGTAGCAGAAATATGCTGAAAACTACTACATTTCTGTAAGTTTTTAACTAATTTCTGACCTACTTTGGTAGGTTTCTCCCAAGGCTGAAAAGCCCAGAACAAGAAGGACTATGAGTTGGTCCCTCTGTTTCTCCCCTATTGCCAATGCAGCCACTCTGCTGACCCCAGTCACACTGGACAAAAGAGAACAGGAGGAGAGAAGAAGAATGGAATTAATGGGAGTGGATCGAAAGCTATACAAAGATGTGCATTTCTCTCTTACACCTCAGACAGTCAAATCGACATTCCTCTCTGTGAAGACAATCTAGGTTAAGTCAGAGAGAAACAAAGGCCTATTTAACCAATAATTTGACTATATTCTCAGGATACCCCTTTTCTCTAATTAGACAGCCATTTTCTTTTGACAATGAGAGAAAAGTAGCTCTTATAATATTAACTTCTCAAATAGCAACATTGTGTTGAATTTAATGTGTTCATTTAAGTTCTGCTTTTCACTCCACAAGAGAGAGCATTAGAGAATTGATTTTTTTTTTGAAAACTGCAGAACACAATAATTGCAATTTGTTGATGGTATTAATTATTTTAGTTCCCGGTCTGTCATTTTGTACATAGTTTTAAAGGCTCAAGAACTTAAATGTAAAAGGGAGTAATTGATTTTAAAACAAAGCTAGCTATTTACTTTAACAAAAGATGAACTCCAAGGGGGATTTTTCTCTTATCTATGAATGGGAATTCTATGTGATATTACAGCTAATAGAGTATTGATCTTCCTTCTTCCTACTTTTGCAATGTGCTTTGGAGCTGCTTTTAGGTATTTTAAATATACAGGTCTGTGTTACATTTAAGAAAACATACACATATAGAAAATGTATTCTCCCAAGTGGGTCTAGGTATTTTGGCTGTCAGAAATCTATTTCACACATATTAGTCTAGCATCAAACCAACTGTGATGCCTGTGAGAGGAATAAGTTGAAACTGCAGAATTCGGCAATAGCTGTTCAATGAATAAGACTGATTTCAAACCAGAAATAATTTCAACCTGATTTTTAATTAAAGGCAAAAATGTGGAAGTGATCACAAATGCTTATACTTCCTAAGATGTTTCCTCCTCTTTTTTCCACATTCCTACTGCTTCAATCATTTCCTTTGAATAAGGAAAAGTAATTAGCTTTGGTAGCTGGACCCTGAAACTGACATACTCAATCTTCTTACCAATTTCAGCTCTAAGGACAAAACTGTAACATACACAAAAAAAAAAAAAAAAAAAGTTTTTTGAAGGTAAGGGGAAATAGTTACATATTTGAAATGAAACTTCATAATATACAAAAGCCAAATGTGATCTCTTTGTATTAACTCAATCCAGAGTTCCTAACTTCTAACTTAATTTTGAGTATGGTAGTCCCCAAGGTAAGTCACTGAGTTAAGATTGGTTATAAACCGGGAATATAAATTCATGTACAGTGAAAGTCAAAAAAAAACCCAGCTTCTTCAGAAAGCAGAAGTACATTACACAGAATCATGTGTCTTTGGCTTATCCTGTCATTAACTGTGTTGCCTTGGGCATGTTGCTTAGCCTTTCTGATTCTGCTTCCTCATCGGTAACATGTACTAATTGAACAAGATGGCATCCACAATGTCTTCCAGTTAATTCTCAGCCAAAAAGCACTGATGGAGCAAGTGCCTTGGAAGCCAACTCTGCAGAATAAAATAAAGGGCTATGCAAGTATAATGTGCTTGAGGGTGCATGTCCTACCTCCCCTCCTGGCCTGTAAGTATTTTGAAAACAGATCTGTGCCCAGTTCCTCTTTCTTCTCCCCATACTTAACACGGTGCCTAGGAAATAGAAGCACCCAATAATGTTTCAGGTGAATGAATCAATGGATATAGAAAAGTTTCCATAGGAATTTTATAGCCTCCTTGAGAAAATATCACAAAAGCATTCTGTTTGGGGGTGGGGGCAGGGAGAATAACTACTATAACCAAGAAACATGATAAACAATGGCTCTCATTTATCTCACTCAAAAGCAAAAAATGAAAATAAGATATTGTACTACTCTCCCATATTAAAGAATGAAAGCTCAATTTATGATTGGGAGAACTCCCAAATTAACAAGTATTGCTCATCTCCCCAGCTACACTGAAAGGGACAGATGCCTTGAAAGGAATGTGCTTGCTAATAATCATTGACGCAGCTGGTGACTCAAAGCTTTCCACCAAGACTGTTGCCTTGGCTGATGGAGTCCCCTTGGAAGAGCAGAGATTTTCATCTCCAACAAAGTAGTCACAGAATGGTGAACATCAGAATTCATTTCATGAGGCTCGAAAAACATTTCTTTTTAAAATAAACTTAACTTTTAAAGAGAAAAAACATTTAAATAGAGAAGAAAATCTTTTCCAAGCATGAATTTTTCACTTTCCACAGTGAAATAACTGAAACTAAAGCACCAGTTGCTTTCAAAGCAAAGCAGCAAGCCAGTTGATTTCTACACCTGAACCACAGTCACTGCCACGCACAATTGCTTTATTCCCCGGACAGGGCTTGGGGAGGGGATTAGGAGGTCTCCTACCTGTCAGTTAAGGTGAAAGACAAAAAAAAAAATTTTAATTAAAAAAAAAAAGTTAAAGAAACATGTTTAGATGTTTAGAGAAGGCATTTCCCTAATGCCTTCTAAAAGTCCCTTCAGAAAAACTACATATGTTCTAGCCTTGCTCATTTTATCTTCTGAGACATCACATATCATCAATCAATCATCTCAGTCTGTTAAGACAAAGAACTGGAAAACATTCTGATTGCAAATCTCTCAACTATCAAACATGTCTCAAACACGAAGAGCACTTTGGTTATCAATTACTACTGGATATTCCAGGTGACAAGTTCTGTTCCAGGCCCTTAGCTTCCCCTTCCCACCATCAGGCTCAGAGGATTGCACATGAGAAGCCCAGACTCAAGAGGATGATTAACCTCACCCTGAGGCATGAACTACTTCATTCCCGGGACATAAAGAGGCAGGCAGCATCCACTGTGACCATGACTTCCTCCCAACGGGATGCCCAACATGCCCCTGAATGTCTGACTGGCTCCAATATGTCTTCTGGGAGACAGAAAAGCCCACACTCTCCCACCCCACCAGCCAACACTGCCTCCCTCGGTGACCTGCCACAGGTGAGTCAGGGAGGTAAAACTTTGCCTATAACCAAACACCCAAGGTGTGGTGTTGCTAATAAGAACAGTGTCCGGTAGACAAGTCAGAGAGAGGGCTGGATAGCCATTTCAGAACAGTGGAGAAAGCTTTCTCTGAGGAGAAAGCAAGAAAAAAATGAAGGCACTGGAAAAGAAAAGACATTGATTGGGGTTGACTAAAGATAATCATAACCTACTTTGCAGCTTTGCCTGAAAATGAAGCTCAGAGATGAAAGAGCATCAGGAGTCTGGGTGCTGGAGCAGTGGACGGAGAACCCTCCGTGCCGTGGGTTGGCTGCAGGACCACCACAGTGCTGTTGAGGGGTCACTGCACTCCTGCGGGCACTCAGCTCACTAATTCAAATCTGAAAGCTTCTTATTTTATGAAATTATGGTTCTTTTCATTTCTAAATACATTTTTTTAGATATCCAAGTGTTTTCCCAATTTCTTTGTTGATTTTCTTTCTTCAAGAAAAGTCTAATTCTATCTCTTGTCCTCTATGAAGCCTCTCATTAAAGAGTATCATTTCCCCCTTCAAAACCTCTATGGCATGTCTATATAAATCAGAGGAGGCGGGTAGGGTGTGGAGAAGGAGATAGACAACATCAAAGCTGCATAGAACTCATATGTTCTCTAAATTCTGGGTGCAGGTTGGCTGGACAGTCAGAGCATAGGATACACCCCATCTCTGTTCCAAAGATAACCCATGACAGGGCACTCGATGCATTCTAGTAAGGTTCTCTAGCCCTGACCAGTTTTCTTAATGAATGGTTTTCCAGCATCCTAATCTTGCATAGTTCTAAGAAAAATTACTGTAGCATGAAACTAATGACATCAAATAATTTTTGCCGACAAAAAAATGAGGCTGCTTCCTCATAATTGGGAACTGAATTTTCTCACAGTTGCTCTTTTCCTTGGCTCTCTTGTTTTCACTTAGCTTTAAAACCAGTTCTACTATTTTCTCATTTTTTGGTGTATTACCAAAACTTTCAAATGATACTGCTAAAGTAAATTGTTTTGTACATGTTACCTTAAAAATTCACTTCAGACTTAGAAAATAATGTAGTTATCAAATGAAAATAATAAATATCATTTCTGTATTATATTATTTTTTAGGCAGTAAGATGACTATTTTTTTAATGCATCTGATTTGGTTTAGATCTAAAAAATTTAATTTACCTTATCTATAATATATTATATGACTAATGTGTGTGATGTTCACCTTCAAAAGCATCCAAAATAAGGAATTTAGTATGTAAGCTCATTATTTATATTCACATTAGTCTGATATTTAAATCAGTTTTTTCCTTTTTTAAGAAATATATTTTTCAAGTCTTTAATTCCTACCATTATGCTTTTTAATGGTTACTGGTATTGACTGACAATATTAATCTAAAAAAGGAGTAAACAAATTGCTAAATAATATTTTTTAATGTAATCTACACAAGAACAAGCAAATCATGACATCCAAAACTTTCTACATGAAAGAACGGCTTATTAATGGGTTTATGTACACCAACAGGAAAGTTTATAAAAGATGTAAATACCATCTTCATAAGATATAATTGGATTTTAAAGAGTTTCTGTTATACTCACATAAATCCTCCTCAGCATCATGATGGACCAGATGAATTACTATTTAAATGTAGCCAATGAATTTCTTATATTTTAGATACTGAGTAATATTAGGTCTAATTAGAAAGAAGATAATTTATAATACTTGAAAACTGACTTGAGTTTGTTAGTCACTTTAAACATGTTTTCTCACTGCATAACCACAGTATACAGACTAAAACACTGAGAATCAGAGTAACATGCAAAAATGGCTAAATTGGAGTGTATATTTAGTCTGATTCTAAATATCACTATACCATGTGACCTCCACAGTTAAGCCTTTCTTGTCAACAAGTCAATGTGGACAAAAATAATGTCCAAGGGGGCAAGGAGAAGATAGGAAATCACAAGGGTTTTTTCCAAACAGAGCCCACGATGACCCTTGGAACTCTGTATGGTGCCAGGTGGTTAGCAGAATTATCAGGGAGATTGCTTTGTAAGTTATAGAAATGTCTAGCCACTATGCTGTACCCAGAAACTAATATATAATAATATTGAATGTCAACTGTAATTGAAAAATAAAAAAAAATTATGACCCTGCCTGGTGTGGCTCAGTGGATTGAGCACTAGTGTGCAAACCCAAAGGTCACTGGTTTGATTCCCAGTCAGGGCAGATACCCAGGTTGCAAGGCAGGTCTCCAGGCAAGTCCATAGCTGGAGGCAGATGAAAGGCAACCGTACATTGATGCTTCTCTCCCTTTCTTCCTCCATCCCTTCCCTTCTCTCTAAAAATAATGAATAAAATCTTTTAAAAAAATAAAAAAAGAAAACCTATTGCAAAGCCACAATAATCAAGACAATGTAGTGCTGGCATAAAAATAGACATACAGTATAGATAAATGGAATAAAATTGAGAGTCCAGAAATTTTTTTAATGATTCTAGGAGATTTCAACCTAATCATGAAGCCATAGATTAAAAACTTGCAGATTATCTAGTTTAACATAGAATTATAGAATTATAGTACTTATAGTACTTCTTCATCTAACTATATATGTATATATAATTCTATATATGATGAGCTCTAGGGTATTTTCCAGAAAAAGATTCTACTAAAAATAACCAGTAAAAACAACAGAAAAAAATAAAATAAAATATGTCTCTGTTGATGGTAATATAGAGCCACCTTCCCTAGATACTAAAATTTAGAGACACAGCAGAAACATCAACTCTATCTGTATTCTGTCCACCTGTTCTTTCACCAAAAGTCAACAGAAAAAATAAATACAGAAGTGAAGGGGTATAAACCCAAAATAAAGGGTACAATCAGACACATGTTGGCTAAAAAGCCCATTTATTTTTTTTCTGTAAAATAAAATACACATTTTTAATTTTTACCAATAGCGATTGAATTGACTATGTTGACTGTCTCCCACATGGTCATATGCTGGTTGTTCTTAATGTTTCAGTTTGATCACTATCAACTTCAACTGGTCAACCTAATTGTCCATGGAGAAATCTCCAGCACAAAATTTCACAAACCACTTTTGACACATTTAATCAGTCACAGCAACTTCTCCATATACTGTACAATTCTTTTTTTTAGCATTCCAGTGGCATTTTTATCTTTCTGGAGATAACAAAGTTTAACATGCTGAAAACATTGCATTATTTTCTTCCATCTTCAATTTTAAAATGGCTACACAAAATTTCACCAATTTTGATGTGTTGTTTTGTTGGGGTGGGGTGCAGAAATTAGAAGTCCTTTATCAGAAATTTGAATAAAAATCTCATATCATCTTCTAACATGGTAAAGATAGAATATAGTTAGAAAATTATAAAGGTTGACTTTGGAAGTTAGTTATAATGATCTATTTATAGAATATCATCCCTTTTGACTTAGGGTTTTTTTTTTTTTTTTTTCATGTTTTACTACAGCTTGAATAGAGTTCATTTTTGTTTTCTTTTATTCCTTTTTTTTTTAATTGATTTAGATGAGAAGCTAATATGGAAGCCCCATGAACATGGGGATTGACTGGGGGAGGGGGAGAAAGGGGAGATCAATGGCTGAAAAAATGAAACAACTGTAATACAACAATGATAAGGGGCTTTTTGTTTGTTTTATTTTTAATGATAAGGTTTTTTTTTAATGTATGTTGATACAACAGCTGTTGTCACAATACAACCTAAGTTAAAGACAGCTAAGTGTTACTAGAGCCATCTTATGGAAAAAAAACTAATGTACTTTTGGCCAACCAAATACAACGTGGCTTTTCTTAATTTGATCCTTGTCTCCAGTCTCTGCAGCAGTTGGCCAGTCCTAGGCCCTGTACTATGCACTGGATATTTGGAGTTGACTCACAAGTCCTGGTCTTCCAACAGTTCGTGGTTTAATTAAGGAAATAAGGCAAGTACATTAATTACTGCAACCATAGGTCAAACATCATCCATGTCATGAAGAAAGATACAAAAATAGAAATGTTCGAAGACAACAACAGTGACCCCATGAGTGCCATCTGGGATAGCTGGGATAGATGGGATGGGTGGAACATAACACAGGCGTAGGTGGGGCACCATAAAAGGCATAAAAATGTGGGTATCTTCCCGAACTGGCACTTGGTTTCCTGGGCTGTAAGCTCAAAAGCAGTTGATTGGTGCCACACTGTGGAGGCCTGGCACACAGCAGTACGGATTCTGTATCTGACTGGTGACCTTTGAAAGAACTGTTGCCATCAAGTAGAAAGGTCTAAAATTAAACCACAAGTAGGATTTGCATTCATGAATCCATTGCCAATCCTCCTACTCTCCCTACCTTCTTGTCAGGCTGCTGCCAACATCTGAAATTTGATTGAACACCTGAAAAGTCATTTTCTCACTTCCTAGACCCTTAGAAGACTTAATTGGTGATATACACAAAGTAAAATAAACAGTAATAAAAAGAGATATTGGAGTGGGGGGAAGAAAGTGTTAGTAGCAGGAGACTGGCCAAGGGAAGAGATCAATGGATCTTGAAGATGGGACAGAGAAGTCTGCACACCCAGTTATCACCCTGCTTCCACTCCTTTACCCTCCCCACAGAAAGTGAAGGCCAACTAGTCAGGGAAAAGGAGGCTCTTAGGGATTCAATATTCATACACTGTGAGCACTGAAATTAAACACATAAATTAGAGTCAAACAGATGGCAGTTTGAATATACTTACTGACTTTGTGAACCTGAAAAAGTTACAATCTCTCTGGCCATCAGTTTTCTTGTACGTAAAATGGGAATGCTAGTAATACTTGCCTTAGAGGAGTACTGGAGAAAAGAATGAGATGATGTAAGAAAAAAACTTAGTCTAGTGAGCCCTACAGAGGACTTCTACTGTCACCTACAAATTTACCTGGATATAGAGGTCAGCTAGGCAACCCTTTTCCACATCCAGAGAACAAAAGGCACAAACAGTATCATGCTCAAGTTGTTTGTTCTTCCAAAAAAAAAAAAAAAAAAAAACACTCCCCAGAGCCATGGCACCTTAACATTGTTAAAATCTGGGGAAGAGTTACAAACTAAGCCACCATTTACAAGGGAAGGGTAGTGTAGAAAAGAATAATAACTGGTTTTTGTGGAGACTTGGCATCCTGAACGCAAGGCTATAAAAAGACACATTAAATCAAGGACTTCTCAGGATGTGAAAAGCAGATGTATATGTATCAGAAAAGATGTTCTCTGATTATACATACAAGCCAGTGACTTTAGGGATAAAGCTGGAGGAAGCACCTATAATGGTTAAATAGGAAATCTCCAGCAGCTCCAGCTTTCAGTCATAGGCTATGGACTCAATCTAGCTGCATTCACAGTTCATGTTTTTTTGTTTTATTATTGTTTTATTTTATTATTGTATTACATTCATCTCATTTTCCCCCTCTGCTCTCCTCTTCCCCACCCTCCCTATCCCTCCCCCACAGTCAATCCCACATGTTGTCCATGTCCATGGGCCATCCATGCTGGTTCCTTGACTAAACTGTTCCCCTTCTTTGCCTCCTTCTCCCCCCTCCCCTTACCCTCCCCACTGCACAATGAAAGTCTGTTCCTTGTATTCATGTCGCTGGTTCTGTTTTGCTTGTTTGTTTATTTGTTTGTTTGTTCATTAGTCTCCTGTATTAAGTGAGAACATATGGTATTTAAGTTTTGCTACCTGGCTTATTTCACTAAGCATGATACTTTGAAATCACCTTATCCTATTTTCTCATTTCACAGATGTGGAAGATGGGATCCAAAGAACATTGATGACTTGCCCAAGGTCACCCCTCTCCTTTGAAAGGCTCTTTCCACTAAAGGACAGTGACTTTAGATTAAAATTCACTAATTAAAATGTCATTCCTGGAGCCCCCTTTTACTATTAATACTAAAGGATGAGAAGTACTGGAGGATTGGCCTCTTCTTTTTTCACTAAAGGGTTACTATGCTCAAAACCCTGGTTTAATTATTAAGAACTGCTGCATTGCCCTATCTGGGTAGCTCAGTTAGTTAGAGCATCATCCCCATACACCAGGATTGTTGCAGGTTTGATCCCCAGTCAGGGTACATACAAGAATCACCAATGTTCAATTCTCAGCCAGGGCACATAACCAGGTTGCAAGCCAGATCTCCAGCCAGGTCTGTAGCTGGAGGCAGGTGAAAGGCAACCCTACATCGATGTTTCTCTCCCTCTCTGCCTCTCTTCCTTCCCCTCTCTTTAAAGATAATAAATAAAATCTTTAAAAAAAAAAAAAAAAGAATCAACCAATGAATGTATAAATAAGTGAAGCAACAAATCAATGTTTCTCTCTCTCCCCCTCCCCCTCCCCCACTTCCTCTCGCTCTAAAATCAATTTTTTTTATTTTATTTATATATTTATTTTAAAGATTTTATTTATTATTTTTAGAGAGAGAGGAAGGTAGAGAGGGAGAGAGACATCAATGTATGGTTGCCTTTCACCTGCCTCCAGCTATGGACTTAGCTGGAGACCTGGCTTGCAACCTGGTTATGTGTCCTGGCTGGGGATCAAACCAGTGACCTTTGGGTTCTCAGGCCAGCGCCTTGTCCACCGTGCCACCAGTCAGGTTAAAATCAATAAATTTTTTTAATTTTAATTTAAAAATGTGACCACTGCATTTACAACCAAGTTAGTCTCTAAACCTTTCCAAATCAGCAGGGTAGAATTTGAATTATATCTTTCCTATAGAAACAGTATTAGAAATGACAGATTAGTGCCCAAAAAACTCATAGAAATATATTTAAATTATGATAAAACTGCAATGACATAAATGTTCTAAAATATACTGTAAAATGTAGTACTTTTGCAATTCTTATAATTAACACTTCAGGGAAAATATAAAAGCAATCC
Source organism: Noctilio leporinus (assembly GCA_004026585.1). Taxonomy (NCBI): domain Eukaryota; kingdom Metazoa; phylum Chordata; class Mammalia; order Chiroptera; family Noctilionidae; genus Noctilio; species Noctilio leporinus. The sequence goes on along the minus strand of PVIW01003244.1, from coordinate 78,658 downwards.
ATTCCAAAGTAAACAATCAGCTTTCAGTTATATTGAATATTAATACTTTTTAAAAAGCCTTTTTATAACTACTTTTCTAACAAGAATATAGTGGGTACCATCTAACTGAGTGTTTGCCTCCAAGAAGCTACAGGAGGCTGGAAAGGATAAGAAAGCAGAGAATGAGGTTATGGGACACGGTTGGCGCTAAAGGAGGCCAGGCTGCCTGGGGAGACAAAGAGGGTCCTTGGAGGTAACTTCTGATCCAGTACTCAAAGGAGGAACAGGAGTTAGACAGAAAGATAAAGAAAGAAGTGTTACCCCAGGAAGTAAACAGAAATGTGTTGAGGCTATTCTAATGAGATTTTGAGCACTCTTAGGGATTAATTATTTCTCATTTCACTGAAGAATGCAGAGCTCCCCTTTTTGCTTAACAGACATACTTCACTAGCACAGCTCATGTTCTTCAGTCATAATAAAGACTGTATTTTACTATGTATAAAACAGAAAAACTGGAGCAAAAGAAAAAAAAGTTACCAACCAAGAACCATAAGGGGGATAGGAAGACCCAGCACAAATATTATCGTCATCAGCCAGTCTCCTTATTCTTTTGTTTTCAAATCTGTCAGAGCACAATTTGTGATATGTATTAGTTAGTTAGCAAAAGTTTGTTTGAGTTAAAAGTCACAAAGTTCCACAATGAGATATCACTTTATATAAACGTGGCTGTAACAACAACAATAAAAAAAGATAATAACAGGTATAAATATAAGAGAATATGAAAACATATAAACTCATACTTATTGCTGGTGGGAATGTAAAATAGCACAGACACTTTAGAAACCAGTTTGGCAATTCCTCAGAAAGTTAAGCAAAGAGTTTGCCATATGATCTAACAATTTTACTTCTAGAGAACTGAAAATATGTCCACACAAAAATATGTACATCATTGTTCAAAGCACCATTATTGATAATAACCCAAAACTGGAAACAACCCAATTGTCCCTCAGTTAATGAATAAATAAAATGTAATCTTTTCATACAACAAAATATTATTTGGCCATGAAAAGGAATGAATATATGTTACAATATGGACAAAATTAGAAAACATTAAAGGAAAGAAGTTACAAAAGACCAAATATGGTGCAATTCCATTTGTATGAAATATACAGAACTGGCATATCTATAGAGATATAAAGTAGATTAGTGGATGCCTAAGGCTGGAGGATTGGGGAAAAATGTAAAAAGCCTGCTAATGGGCAGGTTTTTTGTTAGTGTTTTTTTTTTTTTTTTTTTTGGGGGGGGTGTTGCTGAAAACATTCTAAACTTGATCACAGTAATGACTCACAATTTTGTGAATATACTAAAACTATTTAACTGTTTACTTTAAATGGGTGAATTCTATCTCAATAACCTTTTTTAAAAAGTCATCACACCTATAAAGGTAACCACACCTATGAAATTTCTTTCTTTATCCATTCATCAACAAATATTTGTAAACCCCCACTCTATGCCAGGCACTGTTAGAGGCCTGATACAAAATATTAAGCAAAACAAAACAACCATCCAGGTATTTATAGGGAGTGTGTTGCAATAAGGGAAAAATCAAGGGACTGGATAAACACAGTGAGTTGAAATAGGCTCTTCTATATGCCCCTTTCACTTAAACCCCAGGAAAAAAAGATTATCAAGGACTAAAAAGGTATAAAAGGCAGAGACAAAGATAACAGAATAGGAAATAACCCCAGATAAGACATGACAACAAATTTTCTAAGAAAGAAAACAGATGAATAAATGATATCTTAACATGGCCAATGGGAAGTCACTGAAAATTTTTATGCAAGTAGAATGACTTGAATTAACATTAAGACCAGTACTCTGGTTGCTCTGTGTAGAATGAAAAATGGAGCAAGAGAGTAGAAGTCAGAAGAACAGTTCGATGTTATTATTACAGCTCAACAATATGAAAATGCTACTTGGACAGCAAAGACAGAAAACAGTGAGGTTGGATTTAGAATATGAGATCTGTCCCAAAAGTATTGAGCCAATGTCAATATAATTAAAAGTTTGCATGGCCAATACTTTTGGGACAGCCCTTGTACATCTTGAAGGTAAAACTAATAGGACTTGCTAACAATAGGACTTGGTAGGAGGTATGAGGAGAGGGAGGAATTGATAATGACCACTAGATAGTTTAGTTGAGCAACCAGGTAGATGATGTATCATTTACTCAAATGAAGATGGAATAGATGGAGGAGGAAAGATTTAGAAATGGAAACAAGAAATTAGGAATCAAGCAGTTTGGGCATGTTAAGTCTTATATGGCTTTAAGTTATCCAAGTGCCTAAGATGAGTACCAAGTAGATAATATGCATAACTTGGACCGGACATATGCACAAATTGGAGAGTCATCAACACATATATGGTGTTTAAAGTCATGGGCCTAAAAGGAGACGAGAGAGTAGATCTGAGACCTGAGGCATTTAGAGGTGAACCACAAGCTCCAGTATTTGGCTCAAAACTACTTTCATTCTCGTGAAATATTTCATCTTAGAGAAGTTTTAAATTATCTTTTTTAAAGTTGTTTTTTAATTTATTATTTTCAAAGAGAAGGGCAGGGAGGGAGGAAGAAAGGGAGAGAAGCATCAATGTATGGTTGCCTTTCAGCTGCCTCCAACTATAGACCTGGCTGGGCTCTATCTTATGTGCACTGACTGGGCAATTGAACCAGTGACCTTTGGGTTCACAGGCAGCCCAAATTCACTGAGCTACATCAGCCAAGGCAAATTATCTTTTTAAATTATCTTCTAATGCTTCTTTCCCTGCCATGCTAAGTAGCGCCATCTCCATTCACTATAATAAAATTATTCTTCTATCCATTGTCACCCATTGGTTGTTAGTACAACCGTTCAGTTATGTAAACAGCTCAATTATGATACAGCATGGCAATATAACATCTCAATAATGTTACAGTCCAACTAAGAAACCCCACAGCTGTGGAACAATAGTTATGAGGTGGCCCTGGGCAATGCTCCTCTCCAGCCAAACTGCTCTGCTCTGCACTAGTCTGCTTGGATTCACTCTGGCCGGATGAGACATGTTTGGTATTTCAGTCCCAGCTAGGGAAATGTAACCTACCTTCCGTCTTTGGTAGAAAGGAAACGTGCACCCTCCAAGCCAGAAGGAAGCTGACTTAAACAGAGAGAAGTCCTGCCCCTTATCCCTGATTGGTCCACCCTCATGCAAAACAGGACTCCAAATTCTTACAATTTGAGTGCTCCAAAAGGCCTGATTGGTCAGAATGGAGCTACTCTGATTCAGAGAAATGCTTATGGGCATATAGCTACACCAACTCCAGTTGGAAAGGAAAAGCCTCAGTCCTCTAGATTGAAGTAAAATTCCAGGATCTCCTTTAATGGGCTGACTCAGTCACCAGGAACACAGTGCAGGAAAGCAGTTTAGTGCAGGCTTCTTCCTGAAGCAGTTTGCAAGAGATCTCTGGCCCATATTTTAAAATGGCTGCTAGGCTCTGCATTTAAATTTGAGCCCATTTAGCCATCAGGACTTATCTTCGTTCTAAGGGTCTACAACACCCTTCTAGTATCTTCAATATTTATATGTATTATCTTTAGCACAACAGATAGGCTAAATCTGAATAGGCAATAAACTGGACAGTTATAGAACTCAACCTATTTCTTTTCTGTCTTTCAGGAATTACTGATTTTCCTGATATCAAGTATCTTGAAAACCAACCTACATATGTTTTTATCATATTTAATATAAATGAATATATACTATATACATCACATAATTTTATCTTTAAACAAATGAAATATGAATACTGATAAATGTGCACATAATTTACAAATTCATAGAAAATGAGCTGAAACAATATGTGCCAAACTACTGACAGTGGTTCCCACACAAGTAAAGGGATGAAATTAAAGTAAGGCTCACTTTTTATCTTACATTATACCCCCTTCCAGTGTTTTAACTTTTATAGTGATGATATATTATCTTCATAAGTTATTGTAAAAATAGTTAAAATATCGATAACACCTTGACTACCCTCTTTAATTCAGTAAACTGTGTTTAAGAAGGGATGTTTGCCTGGACTGACTAACTCCCACACTAGTTCAAATGTTTCTGTCACAGTGTGATTTTCCCCAGGTTGTATCTGTCTCCCATATTTTGAAAAACTAGTAATTTAATTCCAATTATATGAGAACAACTTAAATAAACAAATGTACAGCTTAAATTCAGTTTGAGAAAAAAAACTATGTCAACTATAATTTGAAATGTAGCTATGGCTATTATCATCCTCCCAAAACTTTCTTGCCAGTAGGAAGGCTGTTTCATTCTGAGAGTAAATAGAGAAGCTGTCAAGCAATTCTACTACATGGTACAACCCAGCCCTACCATGTCTAAAACTCTGATCTCTTGTTTTGAATATTGCATTTAAGTTAGATGACAGGTTTTGCCTTGTAAATTAATGGGGAATATTCTTGTGCAACCAAATGCCAATCTTGTTTCCAGAGCTTAGAACCCAAAATGTAAATTCCACTATATATATTGAATGTACTTTGAATAGAAGAGTTCATTAAGATGGATCTGGATGTAACCAGAAAGGTGTCAACCCCTCAAGTATTTGAACCTAAGGTGGAAAAAGAAAATGGTTTCCCTATTCACGATATTTCTGACACAAATATGGCTGTTCTACACCCACATATACTATTGTCCTCTTCAGACACCAGCTGGGTGTCCTAAATTTAATTAAATTCTAACACTAACCACCCTGAGTTACCCCAGACCCCACAGGTCAAGGCTCAGTCCTGTAAGGCTGACCCACACACATACTTCAGATACCAGTCTCAAGTAGTGTGTTCCCATGTTACCCATACTTCTATCTGACTTAGCAACAAGTCAGGGGTACCCCCAGCCCCTTCTTGGGTTCAATAATTTGCTATAATACCTTACAGAACTCAGAAAAACATGATACTTATGTTCACTGATTTATTATAAATGATATTACAAAATATACAATTAAACACCCAGATGGAGAGGTAAAATGGGATGAGGTTTGTCCCATGGAGTTGGAGTGCACCACTCTCACAGCCTATGGATACTTTCATCAACCTGGAAGCTCACCTAACTCTATAATTTAGGAATTTTTATGGAGGCTTCATCATATAGCCATGACCAATTATTAACTCAATCTCCAGTCCCTCTAACATCCCCAAAGGATAAGGAATGGACTGAAAGTTCTAAGCTTCTAATTATGACTTGGTCTTGGGTAACCAACCCTCATCCTGAAGCCCACCATGAGTCAATTTATTAGAACAAAAGGCATTTCTATCATCCAAGAATTTCCAAGGAAGTTAAAAGCTCTATATAAGATGTTCCTAATACCCCCATAACTCAGAAAATTACAAGCATTTTAGAACTCTGTCAGGAACTGCAGGCAGAAACCAAATATATATTTTTTCATGCCACAAGTGGGTAACCACATAATATAAAATTTATCAAATGTTTCTATTGACAGAGAGGTGACATGTGTGCTCTCTAAAGGTCACGTCAAGCTTTAGGCTTCATTTAAATCCATCAGGTTACTTTGTGCTACTATAAATACACACACACACACACACACACACACACACACACACATCATGCATGCACATATTTATCCCTAACTTTTATGGTCTTCAAACTACTTCAGGCTTTGAGTGAATGATAAACTTGAAAAGTGCCAGAGTTGCATCCATCAGCTCTGTAGGATAAAATAGAATTGAATATTTTGAGAATTAATTAACCAACATGTCAACCTGTTAGAAGCCAGGGATGATATTTAACGTATTTTACCATGAGTATGGCATGGTCACCCACCAATCAGAACAAACACCAGCTACAAACCTTTAGTAGGACTATATAACAACATTGGCTAAATTATCAATGTTAATAAAAGCTCGATACATGTTTGGATCTTTTTCTATAACATGTGCCTTTGTTCACATAGAGTTTGTCAAAATAGGATGAATATTTATAGGACATTATCATCACATTATATATATTTTCTTAAGTTATATAATTATATTTACATTTTATTCATAAATCTCTTATTGATACTGAAGGACTACAGAAAGCTATCTCCTAAGAATTTGCAAATAAGAGAAATAAAATCTCCCTCTAAGAGTTAAGATTATAATATCAACTTTTATTGGGAGAAGCGATCAGCCATAAATGGCTGAGGTACTTCCTCAAATTAATCTGAGAATAACTCAAAGTATAGTTTATTACCATGTTAAAGCTATGGAATATCTAGAGTCCAAAGAAAACTAGAGATCTTATTAATAAAGAACCTGTCACATGAGATGTACTCAATAACATACCACTGCTGTTGACTGAGAAATCCTGCTCCTAAAAAAAGTCTCTGTCTATAATTCAGATGTTTGATAAAACAAACTTAAGCTTTCTTTTGACTGTTCCATAAGGTGTTTCCCCTTGGTCTAATGGGTCAATTATCTATCAAATGGTGAAAAAGGCTTCTGTGTGAAAAACTGATAAACATAGATGCTTGAGCCATGCGGCCCCACACCTGGTCCAGGTGTCCTCCAGAGTAGTCAGGGCAGAATGAAAATCATGCTTATGTGAAAAGCTGGGGGGAATAGTGAGGACTAACTAGCCCTAGAAAATAGTTTCTCCAGCCTTGCTCCCATCCAAGCTCCAGAGCTGGTGAATTACCAGGAAAGGAGAGAGTCCCAAGGTTGCTTCTACTTGAGGAGGATGGCAAAGGGTAAAACTCTGACCTGGGAGGTCATGAGGAGAAAGCACAAAACCAAAAAGAAATATGAAATATAGAATGCAACAGAAAAAATAAGTCAGTAAGTGGAAGAATGGAAACTTCCAGGGCTCAAATCAAAGAACAAATTGTAGAAACCTCAGAGGGAGAGGGAGAGGGAGAGGGGTAGAAAGAGAGAGAGAGAGAGAGAAGGAGAGAAAGAGAGAAGAAAGAAAAGAAAATAGAAGCTAAAAAAGAAAGAGGTTAGAAGTAGAAGTGCTGATATCCAGATAACAGATATTACAAAGAAAAATATAAAAATGAAGAGAATTCTCTATTTTTGCATATATTTGAAATTTCAAAGATAAAAATTTTGAATTTATTAGAAATATGTGGAAAAATGAAAATAAATTTCCTGGCATAAAGAAAAGACCTTAATATGATCTCACCCATTGTGGGACAATAATGAGCAAAACTAACAACAAGCAAAACAGAACCAAGTATATGAATACAAGGAATAGGCCTTCAGTGGTCAGGGGGAAAGGGGTTGGGGGGAGGGGGAGGCAGAGGCAAAGAAGGGGAGCAGCTTAGACAAGAACCTAGTATAAAGGAACCATGGACATGGACAACAGGTGGGATTGACTTTGGGGGGAATAGGGGGGTGGGGAGGGGGACAGAGGGGAGCAAAAAGGGGATGGATGTAACACAACAACAATAAAATTTAAAAAAGAAAAGAAAAGACCTTAGACTGAAGGCACTATAATGGACCAATGAGGTAACATAAAAATAAAATAAAATACAAAATAAAAACCTTATACTTAGTCCTATTTAATAATGTCAAAAACAAGGGGATGGATGTAATACAACAACAATAAAATTAAATTTAAAAAAAAGAATGTCAAAAACAAAGAGAAAATTCTACATCTTAGAGAAAGCAATCAAATAAAAAGGAACAAGAAAAATTTGATAACATTGGTAACAATATAATGGAGCAATAGTTTCAATATAAACTCCAATATACCGCTATCAATTTAGAGTCTCCCCAGTCTACAAGGATAGTTTAAATTAGAAAATCCATAAATATAATCTATAACATAATGAATTAAAAGAGAAATAACACATGACCATCTTTAAAAATGCAGGAAAATCATTTTATAAAATTCAACATTAACCCACATTCTTACCCTGATAAAGAGGGTCAAAAACAGAACAAATCTTGCTCTCAATGCAAAATGTTAGTGGACTGGCAAAGTGATCCCTGAGTCTCTAGCACTAATAGGTACAGCTGCTCCACAAAGGAAAGGAAGTAATTTTGGACACAGGCCTCTTTGAGGAAAGCAAGTTTGAGGGAAGCCTAAAGAGGGGACAGCATGAGAGGATGAGGCAGAGGGGACCCCCATGAGAGCTAGTGGTGAAGAAACAGGGACACAGCGGGATGTGGGAAGGGGTCAGCTTCAAAATTTTCCCTAAGGTGAACTTTATCCCTTCTCTCCACCTCACCATTCCAGAGGCCAATTCCAATGCCATGATCAGGATGGAAGCTGCTTTCCCCGACATTCATTACCTGGAGTGATAACAGAGGTTCTGGGAAAAGGTTGAGAAAGTCTTCACAGAGCAGAGCTCAGGGCCTCTGCAGCCACAACCAGGAACTGGGAGCCTTGAATGATTGAGCAGGTGCATTGTTTAGCAGAAATTTTGATCCCCAAACTTCAGTGTCTGAGAACACTGGAAAGACCTTCAAGTGTCAGGCTTGCTTTTGTCTTTCATTACCCTTCTTTCTATTGCCTAAGAAATCTAAGTTCAAAATGTAGAACTGTGGAAAAGAAGGTGGGTTCATTATATTTGGGATGGTATGTTGGGCTGCAACCTTGTAAAGAGATGACTCTTTGCCCCATAGAGCAGCCTGAGGTAGCATATGTTCTGAAAATGTAGAGCATGAAATGTAAAATAGAAAATGATAGGATGAGCAATGCTGTCCCAAGGAGTTGAAAATGTATTTAATTATGAATCCATGTGCCAAAACAATGCCATGGAAGAAGGTGTTTAGTTTTAGAAGTAGACTTAAAGGGTCTACTAAACTATTTCCTTTGTTCATTTTCTCTTCATAATGATGAGGCTTTTAGGCCTGACTAAGATATAGAAAACCTAGCATTTATTATCCATATTATTAAATGCCATATTTATTTTATAAGAAGGAAATTTTCATCATTGGGCCAGTGTGTATTGAGGGGGGGGGGGGGGTACCCCAGGCATCTCTGAAAAGACATCTAGCATTTGGCCCTGCTTGCCAACTGGAGTGCTCCATGTTGTTCACAGTCACGATTAAGTTGCATTATATTTTATAGGCCATCATTTTGGAATGAAAATTCTAACTTGGCAAAGCAGAATAGACTGAGTATGGAATTGAACAGCATTGCAACTGGATGAGTTGCAATGTTATTTCATACATTTGAAATTTTGAAGAAAAACAAAGTCTGGAACAAAGAAAATAACCACAGACATTATTTAGGCACACCAGAGGGAACATTTCAACTTCATATTATAGAATGAGTGAATTTTCAGCAGACGAACCAGGCAGGGAAGAATGTTCCAGGAAGAGGGAACCCCGTGCACAGAGGAACATGGCACAAAAGGCAAAGTGTGTTCAGGGACCAGATATTGTAGTGTGACAGAGACATACGATATTCATAGAAATAATAAAGGGATGAGGCTTGACAAGTAAAAGGAGGGACCATGTTGTAAGGAGCCATGTATTATTCCTCATTTACCATGCAAGAGCTTTTCTGCAGCTCATGAAAAAAGACCCAGTTCCAACTGGCTTAAGCAAAAAAGGGATGATTTATCGTTTCATGAAATTGAATAATCTGGGTGTAAGCTTTTAGGCACAGCTGGGTTCAAGGTTCAAATGAGGTTATTAGGGCTTAGATTTTCCCCAACCTTGTGCTGGGTTGGCTTCATTCTCTAACTCCACATGGAAATTTCTAGAACCAGGATCACACCCCAGGGCCCAAACTAGGGTGAGGCAAGGGAAGCACAAAACTTAAGGGGACACCCAAAAATTCAGTAATTGAGATAAGTAATATTTTAATGCAATACTTTAAAAATTCAAAGTGGAAACAAAGAAATCTTTGAATAACATATCAAATTTTTAAATAATGACAAGATCAGTATTGTTGACATTTTTTGGCTCTAATTTAAAATAAAGACAAAATCAGTAGCAGTGTCATTGATACTAAAGAAGTGAATGGATGCTGGGGGTGTGGAGGGTACAATGCGACCCCACACCATCAGGGTTAGAAGCTTCAGTTTTATCTATAGACAATAGATAATCATAAAAGAATCTTAATCAGGCATGAGGCATAAAGACAAAGGATGGAAAGAAGTGATGGAGGGATTGCAGGAAAGAAATTCAGGGATAAGAGTTAAGAAACTATTAACCTGAGCAAGACACAATAAAACATGCACAAAAAGAAGTGTTGGTTGGGGATGGGGAAGGACTACAGGAGACATAGGGAACAAAAATGTAGAGATGGTTAAGAAGAAAAAAAGTGGAATTTGAAGAAATAGGAAATAAGGACTCTTGAATAGTGAGCGATAGTTCTCTGATTTCTGACTCTGGCATGTGGCTGGTGTGGCTGGTGTGGCTCAGTGGTTTGAGCACCAGCCTGCGAACCAAGGGGTCATTGGTTTGATTCCCAGTCAGCGCACATGCCTGGCCTATGGGCCAGGTCCCCAGTTGGGGGCACATGAGAGGAAGCCACATGTTGATTTTCTCTGCCTTTCTTTCTCCCTCTTTCCCCTCTCTCTAAAAATAAATTTTTTTAATCTTAAAAAAAAAAAGAATTCAGGGTGTGAGCAGGTTGATGATTAGCCCAAGGGATGTAGTAGTGAGGAAGAAATGCAGTTCTAGACAGAGCAGCATTGAGGTGGCAATCTCCAGCGGGTGCCGGGATCCGAATCTCACAAGAGAGGTCTGGACTGGAAAAGGGACTTTGGAAGACAGAATTAGCCTAGCTGAGGTCCCGGGAATTACCATGCTTACTAGGGAAGGTGTACAGAGGAAGGAGAAAAGACTGAGGAAGGAATAGATATTATTAAAAAGTTCTCTCTCTAGTGTAATTTAAAAACAAACAAACAAATAAAGCTATACCTTTCCTATTGAATTTTTAAATTATTATTACCTACTGATCTTACAATAGGTCCTAGAATTTTTTTAACTTCTAAAATTTTCACATTACTTTGGCCTTGGATTAAGCCACCAAACACATTTTGATGTAATACAAATGCTGTCTGTATAATGATAACCTGTAAGTAGATAACCACAGGGAGAAGATAGAACGTAGAACTTCCCAAAAGGAGGAGGACGGGAGATGAAAAGAGAAAGCAAGTGCTACCTGTTGAGTTTTGTGACCATCCTAAAAAGCTTTTGTTTGTAATTGATTTCTCAGTTGGGCCTGAAAGAATTACAGAGTTTTAAAATTTCCCTAATAAGCCTTTTGTACACCCCATACCTGATTAAATTAGAGAGTTAAGAGAAACAGAAACAAGAAATGCAAAAATAAAGAAAGAGAAGTAAAGGAAGGCTTCGAAGTGCGGTCTGGGGTTTGAGTCCACTGTAGGTTTCTGTACCCTTTCCTTTCTCCCTACAAATTAGAAGTGAAAAAAAAGAAAAAAAAAATCAACCATCTCCGGAGGTCCCTTGCTGGTGCCAACTAGAGGAAAAATATTAAAAGGCACCATCTGACTCACTGAGTGGGTAGGCAGGCAGGAGACTCACTCTACCCTCTTCGAACAGAAGGATTGACCACAAAGTAAAATACCTGAAATCTTGATGCAATAACTGTCTGCAGTGTAACTTTGAAAAGCCCAATAAAATCTACAACAAGGAGAAAGATTACTTTCATTTGCAAGCGACGGCTGGAATCATTATTTTTTATAGCATGAGGTTTGGCAGAATTTAAAAATCCCTTGTTATTCTAAAACTTTTAGCCTGTTTTTAATTAAGACACCCAGCTCAGTTGAAAAATGTGGCATATTTGCATAGAAATAACTATAGCAAACCAAAATCTTAATTTTAAGCCATTTTAATCACTTTCCCAGACACGCCAGTAATTACTTCTAGTTGACACCCCTGAAGTGCTTTCCAGCACACTGAATACATTCCTATCAATGGAAGTTTTCCCTCGTGCAGAAAGATGGGATGCCTAGGATATTCTGGGAGGGGGCCCATCACATTTTTCATCCGTGCCTCATAATTAGCAGAAATTCATTACTCTGTGTTTGTTTGAGCCTGAACAATATCAGCTTGTAATTACTGGTGGCTTAGGGCAAGGCAAATATTTGATGTGATGCTGGTAAATCAGCTTTTAGTGAGGCGAGGAGTTAGCTGATCCTGTACTTCTTTAGCCTTTAATAAGATTATAAGTATTAACCACTAAGGTGAGGCGGAACTTTCCCCATCTGCTGTGCCTTCATGCTGCAGACAAATAACAAGAAAGAGACTGCCTTGGAACACCAAGCTAATGAACCCCTGGGGGACTATGGCTGTCTACTTGGGTTAAAAACAGGAAATTGCTTGTAGCAAATTCAGTGCAAGAAAAATAGCTTCAGTAGCCTTATCACTAAAGTCCTATTGCCTGTCACAGGTCTAAGCTTTGACCTAGTTTTGATTTAAGTCTTTAATTTTTTTTTTTTTTTTTTGAGCCTGACAGCCTGATACTAGAGGCGAATTTAATCTCTCCTGATTGCTTTGCTAGATATTTTTCATGTCTTAAAATGAAACAATATTCTTTATGTAACAGCAGAGCAGGTAAATTCCACAACAATCTTCTCCAGTGGTAAATATAAAAGAGCCAATAAAAGTGCATAGATAGGACTTTGTGACAGTCAAACAAGAATATCTGCACATACTTCATTTATCCCACTACAGCTCAGTAAGGCAGGCAGAGCCAGTAGTAGTACTCCCATTTTTTAAATGAAAAAACTGGTTTTCAGGGAGGTTCAGGAAACTGACAGGAGGTGACAGTTTCGGTTGCTGGTGGAGTCAGCTGAAATACTTGGTCTCTGTTCCAGCCACAGTCCAATGGGAAAGATAAGCAAGAAAGCCAGTGACTGCGGTGGAAGGTGGCAGGAGCGGTGAAAGGGGTACATAAGGTCCTAATGGGGCACAGAGGATGCGCCCCTGACTCATTCTAGGGGTAGCAGGGGGAGAGGGAAACCAAAAGAGGTCTCCCAAAGAAGTTTATTAACTCTTGAGATATGTTTATTAGATGGAAAAAACATGGGAAAATACATCTGGGAAGAGGGAATAATGTTAAAAGGCAAAAACCTGTATCAAAACACCAATTTTGATGGAACGCTATGTAGTTTGTAAAGCATAAGAGAAAGAGTTATGAGGAAAGAAGAGAATGGAGAGGTGGGAAAGAGTAGATCATGCTGGACCTTGTGTGCCAAACCTAGGAGCTTCACCTTGATCCTGAAAGTGATTGGAAACCATTGAAGAGTGAAGGGTGTTGTGTGTGTGTGTGTGTTTAAATTATAAATATATAGGTATACAGGATGGGGGCAAAGTGTACAATTGTTTGTATGGACAATCATATGATTAATAATACAAGAATAAACTGTGTTTTACACACTCACAACTGTAAACCTACTTTCATCCCACCCTGCAGATGGAGACAGATGGATAAGGATTCTAAATATATGTAACCTCTAAAGAAGACTGTACACGTAGGTTTACAGTATGGAAAATTGATTTGCAAATTATTTGTATATAGAATTATAAACTAGTGTGGTATTAGTTCTGCACAAGATAGTTTAGAGATCATCTACTCAGTAACCACATTTTATACGTGGAAAGATGGACAATGATAATTGCCAATAATAATCTTTTATTTTTATTATTATTGTTTGTGTCAAAAATGTGTTTCAATTAACAAGGCTTTTATTTGGCTTATATTTTGTATTAACAACTAAGGATGTCAATACCTCAAATAGTTTATATAATAAATTGAATGCAAATATAAGCTATATCCAAATAGGAATAAAATGGATTTTTTCAATACCAGGAAAATAGCAAAATCGGTGTGGTCTTTTTAGAAGGCCACAGTTATGTCACTGACATCAATGTCAATGATACATACAATGTCAGTTTCATCAGCTTTGGAACTCATCCTTTGGAAATGCCCCTGAAACCTCAGGTAGCATAGCATTTAGCTAAGTCTTGGTTTCCTGAACCCCAGTGTGTCTGGGTTCAATCTTGGCTCTGCCCCTATCAAGATGATTGACCTGGGAAACTTGCTTAAATGCTGAGTATCTCAGTTCCCCCATGTAGGGAAAGAGAAACAATAATGGTACCTACCTCTAGGGTTGTTAGGAGGGTTAAATGAATTACTAATAATGGACTAAGAATAGTGCCTAATACATGACAGGTATTACATAAAGCTACTTTAAAAACAAAGTCAGATGTAAACCATGAGACAGTTGGCATAATGAATTTTCATCACACTCTGGTTAAAGCTAACAAACAGAATTCTAACCAAACTAGAGGGGGAATAAAATTCTAAAGCATTTCTATGCTGTAGATGTTAATCATATTCACCATTACTTGTAAAATATGAATATGTATTACTCTATTTGTTCAAAATTCATTATTTTTTGGCAAAATTTTTACATGGCTGTTTACATATTAATAACCCCCACATGACAAAAACCGTGTCTTTTTTCTTTATTCTTACCCAAGAATATGTTTATTGATTTTAGAGAAGGAGAAAGGGAGAGAGAGAGAAGAACATGCCCCAACTGGGGATCAAACTTTTGGTGTACAGGATGGCATTCCAACCAACTGAGTCACCCAGCTAGACCAAAATCATGTCTTTGAACTTGATCTCTAAGGCGCCAGATCCAACTAGGCACTTTTGATGATAGGGATTTAACTAAACAAGTTCCTTTACTTCTTTAATTATCCTTGGCTTTTTGGTGCTTATGCAAACATTTCCTTTTCACTTCATTTACTTTGGTTTTCTTTTAATAGAAAGAAAAATAATGCAAAAGTGAGTTTACCACTACCTTTGGATAGATTTGAGTGAGGGGTAATATCATTATATTCCCACTAGATAAAATCTACTTCATGATTACCTTTTTGCTGGTAGGGTCTGCAGTAGGTCATTGAAGATCTGGGGCATTTAGAGGTGATACTGGGGGAAATCTACAAATGGGTACAGGCAATGATTTCACAGCAGCACATTGTTCTTGTCTGATCAAAAATGTTGGCTCATGGATCAGTCTAGAGAGCCTTGACCTCATGCTGTAATCAATGGGAGAAAGTTAATAATACAAAATCTAGTGCTGGAATGAAACTGAGTGGTTTCGTATTTTATGAGAAACAGCAACTTACCAAAACACATAAGGAAAGGAGACATGTCAGGAAAAATGAATACACATGGAATTAAAACCACTTTTTTAAATCCCCGGCAATGAAAAAATTAAAACATGAAAAATTGAGCTATTTCATTTCCACCTCTTGAACAATCTGCACCCTAATCGAGTGCTTTGTTGGATAAAATCTACACATGGAGCTTTCCAAATAAAAGAATATTCTTTGAAGCAAATTTTGCAAAGATGTAAATTGTATCTTGCTCATAATACTCTTTGGAAATAGAAATGAAGCAGAGTCAATATGTTGACCATTAATCAAAATGTAACATTTGTTTAACTGAAAGCAAAAAGCAGGTCACAGGATAAAACACTTGAAACTGAAAGGTCCTTCTAAGTATATTCTCATTCACAGTAAAGCACTAAGTAGTATTCTTGTGAGAGGCAAATGATTCTAGCAAGAAGCTAGATCTATCTCAGAATTATAAGTATGTTACAGCCATTACCCAAATAACCCAGCCTAGAGTTAGTAATCCAGTGGAGTATTTGCAGCACATGTGTTTGAGTTAATTAGTAAAGAGAGTATAACAAAAATAATTCTCTTAAAATGAAAACATTTCTGTATGATCTACTTGAATAATTACCAAAAAGAAACATATTTTTGTGTGCTTCTAAGGATTGAAATCAAGGTCAGAGGACTAGAACTACCTGAGAGATGCATTAAACCAGGAAGGGAAACTTTTGCTGTCACTTACTTAGCAGACGCAAAAGGGCAAGGACACAGTCTATGTTGTCAATTGGTAGCCTCCCCAACAATGTAAGTCAGGTGCTCCTGAAGCATCCCTACCGTTGTTTGTGAGAAAGCCTCAGATTTGCACCACATCTGCTATTATCAATGCATGAACATGCATTTTCAGTGTTCAGGGAAATATAGTAATATCAAATTGTCTCAATTCAAAGAAAAAACTTTCCTGATGATGACATTACAATGGCCCTTCCCTTTCTCACCAGCTATTGCACACCTTCAAAGGTCAAGTCATTTATGAACTAAGAAATTCACCTGTATCATTTCAAGAATTGTGCCAAGTAAAATCTTTAAAGATCAGCAAAGCCATATATCAAAAATGTCCTTGCTATCAATTTGTCAAAGATGTCTGAAAAAGAATGATTTGTGATCAAAAGTTCTTCCCACAGAAAATACACACATTTCCACTCTGTTTTATGACTGGCAGAAATAGCCAATATTAATACACTTAATTATTTATGGTTTGACCTTTACTTTCCATGGAGATTCAAAGAGCAGTTTCCCTTATAAATTCAGGGTAATGATCATATTAGCTTTTGAGTATAAATCAACTTTTTAAAATTAAAGGTGTACTAACATTTAAAATTTTTTAAATTTATTTTACAGAAAGAGAGGAAAGAAGAGAGAGAAAGAGAAACATAGATTTGTTGTTCCACTTGTTTACATATTTATTGGTCGATTTTTTTTTTAAGATTTTATTCATTATTTTCAGAAAGAATGACAGGAAGGAAGGAAGAAAGGGAGAGAAACATCAATGTATGATAGCCTTTCGCCTGCCTCCAGCTATGGAGGCTGGAGACCTGGTTTGCAACCTGGTTATGTGCTCTGACTGGGAATCAGACCAGTGACTCTTGGATTCACAGGCCAGTGCCTATCCACTGAGCTACCAGCCAGGGCCATTGCTTATCAGGATTACGTTCTAACTGACTGAGCTAACCATCCAGGGCCAACTACCATTTTTATTTCTTGTTGAATAATGAGATGAGAGAAGAAAATCAAAAATACAATTTCAATACACCAGATAATCTCTTTAATTCATCTCCTCAACAATGTGTATACAGTTCCTCCTATGAGCAGTAACATGAGTCAGGAAAAAAACAAAAAGTAAAATAGGGAATTTAGTCTAAGGCAAAAATTTTATTAAGGAGGACTAAATATTTGCATAAGAAGGGCATTAAAATACAAAGTAGTATATCTAAAAGGGCAAAGTTAGTTGCTGCAAAGAGTATGTTGAATGACTAAGAGGATGATAAATAAAGGAATGATTGTTGTCAAATTAGGGAGCAGACAAGTTGCTATTCTGGGAATGATTCTAGAACAAGTTAAATTTTAAGTGGAGCCTGGAGGGAGGTAGCTTCTCAGAATCTTGCTTTCCTATAACACTCTTCTGCTTACTGTTCCAGATTGCCACTCTGTTTAAGCCTCAAGTATTCATTCATTACTTAGTGTGTGTCACTCACTGTGCTAGGCATTATAAATGCAAAAGAATAAAACATCTGAATCCTGCCCACAGAGAGCACAGTAGAGGAAACAGTCCCCTAGTCCCCTGATGACAGGGGTAAGGAGACAATTCCCTAATTCAAAGTAAAGACAGTTGTAACAGGGTAATCAAGTTACAAAAGACAAATGGAGCTGTTCTACCTGGCAATTGAAGATGTTTTCAAAAGACAGAAACTGCATTGAGTGTTGAGAGAGGAACAGAAGGAAGTTCCAGGAGAAGAGTGGAAGAGAAAGCCACACCAGGCTTAACAACCACGCAGACTATGCAGGGTATGAAAGGAGAAAAGCACAATGGGGCACCCTGAGCTGGCAGCTGGGTTCAAAGCCAGGAAAACTTCTGAAAACAACGGGAGATCTGATAGAGAGCCAAAGGGGGCTGGAATGTAAAGAAGGTTATTTACGTACTGTTTCCTACTCAACACTAAAATCATATCAAGAAATACATCTAATTTTTTTCATTATTTATTTGTTTGTTTATTTATAAAACATTTGTGTGTGTGTGTGTGTGTGAAAAGAGAAAGGAGGGAGGAAAAAAGGGAGAGAAACATCAATGTATGGTTGCCTTTCACCTGCCTCCAGCTAAAGACCTGGCTGGAGACCTGGCTTGCAACCTGGTTATGTGCCCTGGCTGGGAATTGAACCAGTGACTTTTGGGTTCACAGGCCAGCACCATTCCACTGAGCCACCAGCCAGGGCTAAGAAATACACCTAATTTTTTAATAATTGTCTTGACATTGATTTTGCCCCCAGCATTGTTATCCTATTGGTCTGTGAGGAGATAAGGAGGGAAAGCATAGCAGATACTCATACTTCATTGTTGGGTATTGTTCTGAAATTAATCTCTGCAAGGGCAAAAGAAGAGCACATCTGTAAGTATTTCTGTGTTGGATATTGACTTGCAGCACCAATTTCATGCTTAAATAGGGCAATCCTTATTATTCATAAAAGACTAATGCATAATATGGGATAAAGTCTGCATTTATTAGCAAGCAGTTTGCTTAATCAGCCTGATAGTTACTATTGGCCAGACAAGTGCTTATGAATTATGGCATCGCTTTTGGCAAAACTATTTATCTGTGTGACACGATGTGTCACTTTTGAACTTCAACTTGACATCCATAAAATTACATTTTCATCAAACTGAAAGATCAAGCTTTCTGTGCTGACTCACTTGGGTCAACAATTTGCAAATGCTTGGATTTACCACTTGAACCATAAACCCTTTGTGAATAATTTTGTGCACTGATGTTTGATAGCCTAGGGCACAGATCATAATTTTAGAGAAGAAGAGGTGTCAGAGCAAAATGCATTTCCTTCATGCATACAGATGACTTATTCAGAAGTGTAAACTCATCAGGCCATCTTTAAACCATTGAATAAACACTAACTTCATTGAATCCCAAAAAAGAGTCAATAGCATCAGTGGCATGCTCTTTTTCTAGGGGATAGGAGGGAGCATCATCTCCCTACCAAGGGATGTTTACTAAAGTAACAGGCATATGCCACAACTTGCAGTGGCTCCTTTCATTAGGTTAGACCTAATGTTAGGTTTTTTAAACACAAGCAATGAGATAGAAATTTCACAAAAGACATAGAGATGAGTCAGAAGGTATTCTGTCCTTAATTCTGTACCCAAAATAGCGCCATATTGCATCTGGGTGTTATTGCTCTTGTTTGAGTCCTGTTTGTGAGGTGGATTGTTTTTTCAAATGAACAAGCATATTAGGGCTTCTCATTCTGGTAAATAAATACAGAAGGATTGGCCCTCACACAGGCAGCTGCTTGAAAGAGGAAATGCCCTTATAAGCTTTTTTGGCCACAAGGAATGACACCCAGCTATACCTCAGTTACTCATTAGACAATTTTTAAGTGAGCAGGTTCCTTGCAATCTTTACTAATCACATTAAAAAGCAATCTGGCACCATTCTTGGAACAAGATTTTTTACAGCAATTTTGCTAATATCAATATTCTATTTGGTGCAATAATGTAAATTTTGTCTTCCAAGGAAAGTGCATACCAGTTTTATTGGTATTGGCATAAAAAAATTGTTAGCTCCAAACTAAAAATGAAGAGAAACACTGAATATGCTGATTGTTACGGTGACTTCACTAAGGGCTCCTAGAAGAAATGGTGACAGAATTTCTCATTACAGGTGGGAAGACTGAAGGCAGATCTTTAGAAAATGTGTTGCCTAAGGACGCACTTCAAATTGGAATATTACTGACAAGGTTGCCTGGGTAACTATATGGGTGGAAGGAAGGGTCTTAGCAACATCTGCAAGAACCGTTCAGGCCTTAATGAGATGATGTTGAATTCTTGGGAGAAGGTGGAACCTAGCAATAGATATTCAGGACTTATAAGAATTTCTCATTGACAAGACTTGCCATAAGCCAGGTTTTGGCAATATTAGTATAGAGCTTGCAAATTCTCAAACAATAATAGGCCAAACTTCTCAGTCAATTGACTGAGGGAAAGGTACATTACTTATGATAATATCTGTTGCTACTAAAAGAAAATTCAGTTTGGCCTGGATTGAATAGCAAAGTGGTTTATTAGCTCACTTAACTAAAAAAGCCCATAGATAGAGGGCTTTGGGCCAGGTTTGATAGACCACTCAACTATAATAGGAATTATCTAATTTCTTTCAAGCTCCAGCTCTCTCATAGTCACTACCTCCCAAGGCTACATGCTGCTTCCTTATTTAAGCTCAGCAGCCAACGGTGGCTCTCACGGTACTGCCCACAGAACCTCAGGAACGCTCCCTTTCCAGAAGATTCCAGAAACTTCTCCTCACCCCTAAGGTGTTAATCCTGTGCCTGTCCCTGAACCAATCAATGTGACAACAAACCAAGGCACATAATGTGCCAAGTCATAGACTTTAAGATTAGGATTTCTTTTTTTTTTTTTTTTTCCTGCTAATGATCTGCTATAGCCCTTGATTTAATTCTCTTCACCTTGGGCCAATTCCAAGTTGACTTTGCAGAGAAGGTTCCACCCCAACTCATCTTCATAAGACCAGTACTGTTTCTGCTCCCCAGCAGAGAGTGCATAGCAGGAGGTACACAGGGGAGCCTGGGGGAATCAGGTTTCTCTCAGCTCTTGCCTTATTTTTGGCAGTCTTTTATCTCCTTGCTTTTGCTTGTCCTAACTTTAGCTTGGGAAAGAGATTTTCAACCCTTCTAGCTTTAAACCATTTTGGATTTTAGACTGCTACATAAACCTCTCTGCCCAGCTGTGGGATATTTTTTTCCTTCTCTCTTTTCAATTTCACACTAAGTATAATATTTTTCATAAAACCTTGTTAAAGCTTAAAAAAGGAGTTAAAATACTCCAGTATCTTCCATTTTTTTCTATCAAGTGTCTTAACGTTGCTGCTGCCTTTGTAGGCAAAAGATCCTACTAGTAAGAATAAAAATAGATGACTTTCCAGAACTACACCTGATGAGGGATTCACCAAAAATAAGAAGGAAATCAGATACAAGATAAGTGAACAATAATGACAAATATCCACTACAGGTGAGGATATAATTTCTCTCAACTGCCTTTTATCATAGCATCTTATCAATCTTCTTAAAACCAATAGATCTTAGAGGGGCTTTGGCCCTGGCTCAGGCATGATCTGGTAGCTAGAAAACAGGTAGATATAACCTTAGTAATAGCAGTGAAATCTACCACCCTTCTAAGAGATACATAGAAATACTTGAGGTGAAGCTTTCAGGAATAAAATAGGCATTTTTTATGCCTCTAGCCTCAAGGTTTCACATGGGTGGGGAGAAGCTCTCTATTTGTATAGAAATCATAATTTTCTTTCCTCTAAATCAATCTTAGAAATCATCACATTCCACATCTCCATGATTTAATCAGTTAATTCCTCACTCTCTCCCTCTCTGTCTTTTTGTCTCTGTCTGAAAAATTCTGCTTGAACTTCTGGTTAATCAAAAGAGCATTGTCATTACAGACAACCAACACTTTCTATGGGTAGGATACCAGACTTAATAAAGACAGAGAGGGTTTATTGAAAGAAAGACCTTTGGTTTGGCTGGTTGGCTCAGTTGGTTGAAGCATCATCCTATAAACCAAAAGGCTGAGGGTTTGATTCCCAGCCAGGGCACATGCCTAGGGTGTGTTCAGGAGGTAACCAATCATTTTCTCTCATATTGATGTTTCTCTCTCTCTCTTCCTCTCTTCCTCCCTCTTTAAAGGGAAAAAAAAAAAAAAAAAACCGCATAACCATATCCTCATATAGGATTTAAAAGAAGAGAGAGAGAGGAAGGAAGGAAGGAAGGAAGAAGAAGAAAGGAAGGGAGAGAAGGAAGGAGGGAGGGAAGGAAATGTCTTTGCCCTAGATCCATCTGCAGCAGTGTTTCTGGAAAAGGGCACTATTGTCTTAGGGTGGGATAATTCTCCGTTGTGCAGGACTACGCCATACATTCTGCAAATTTAGTATCTCAGGCCTCCAGACACTAAATACTAGGGCACCTCATTATAATATATACTACAGTCATTGGATGTAGTCATTACAGTAATAAAGATTGTCACATGTGTTCCAATATTCCCCAAAGGGGCAGCACCACCACTAGTTGAGAACAGTTGATTTTCTAGGATCTACATACAACTTTACAGTTTATCTAAGGAGGTAAAATATACAAAAAAAAAAAAAAATCTGACTATCAGGGAACAATTAAGCATAGGCTGAGCAATGACCCACAGTGGCATCTAGCACAGTGCCTGCCATACAGAGGTATACAACAAATGTTAAATGGATGGATGGATAAGTGAAGATGGGACTTAATTGAATTTTATATAATGGAGCAGTAGTACACAGAATCCTGATGGAGAGTTTGGAGAACAGTAAACAGACCTACTGGCCAGAGTATAGGGTTTCTAAATAGAAGTAGGATCTTGTTGGAAGAAGGCCTGAAATCTCAGGTCATAGTTTGATTTTCCCAGTCTGCCACTTAACATGTGACTGTGGGCAAGATAATCAATTCACTGCATTTTATCTTTATCTATGAAATGAGGATACCTGCCATGTATGGTAGTTGTGAACACAGACTGTTAGAAAATCTAACATGGTACCTGGTATATATATGGGAACAATAAATGGTAAGTATTATTATTATTGCTGTTCTTATTATATCATGATAGCAAGTTAGAGGGGGACAGTGAGGTGAGGAAAGCAACATGTGCAAAATAGTGTGGATAAAAGAGAGTTGATAAAAGGCTGGAACTGGATACCAGTTAACCCTGAACACTCTGTTTCAGCACTTCTCATTCAAAATAATATGATGCCATTCCAAGTTTTTAGTTCCTAGGCCATATGTTTTCTAAAGTCCTAATAATAAGATGTACACCATGATATGAATAATATTTGCAAATCAATTTCTGATCCTGGGTTTTATTTACCTTCTTATATTTATAAATTTTTCTAATTTTTTTAATTTTCATATATATATATATATATATATATATTTTTTTTTTTTTTTCCTACATCAATGTATGGTTGCATTTCACCTGCCTCCAGCTATGGACCTGGCTGGAGACCTGGCTTACTACCTGGTTATGTGCCCTGGCTGGGAATCGAACCAGCAACTTTTGGGTTCACAGGCCAGCACCTTATCCACTGTGCTGCCAGCCAGAGCCAAATTTTCTAATTTTTATGATCAGTCTTTTTAATGTTTTACTTTAATAGTTTCATATAAATATTTTTAAATAAAAGATAATAAAATCAATATTGAAACTCTTTAATAAAGCCTTCTGATCATTCATTGACATTTAATGAACAACCTAAGTTGACTGAGCAAAATTTGCCACTAACGCCTGTCTCAAATGACCAGCAGCCCACAGGGAGCCCGTGTGAGTGGCCATATGGTCTCTCCAGGAAGCTGATGTCCCTTCTGGGACAGGAATGGACAATACCCAGGAAAGCAAAGAGAGAGAAGAGGGACCTCTCAGGCTGCTGGAGGTCCATCACATTTGACATCATGTCCCATTACATAATTTATTTCACTATTGGTTAATTATTTGAACTGGATTAAAATAAAGACACGTATTTAAGACAAGTTTCTAAGGCATTAATTTTCCTTGGAGTTTATCGTGCTACTTTGCATATGAAATCAATAAGTATTTGTTGGTGTCATGTGTTATGCAAAATATGACAACCAAAACAGCGAACAGTGATGTAGCAGGTCCAAGGTAGCTGTATTCAACACTGTACATGTAATTATGTTCCCAACCTCACAACAGTTGCAAGTTTATTGTGCAAAATTGGAAGGAAATTATCAGCATAGTGATTTTTCATTTAAATGCCTTCACAGCTTAATTCGTATCTCAGCTTGTAACATGACAATAAATAAATAAATAAACCTGTTTGAAAAGTTTTTAAATTTCATCAAAGTGTTGACTTAGGAGAATGTAGGTTTTTTAATTGTATGTGCACAGACACAGCCCTGGAGTGAAATTTCTATACTTGCTGTGAATTGGAACGTGTTCTTATACTTCAGCTATAATTTAGTTTCACTTGTCAAAAGATTTCCCACCTACACTGAGTAATTGAATTTAACTAGACAACATAAAGTTAACATTCATACACAATAACTTTTTGAGACACTATTTAAGCACATGATTTTTATATTATTACACCCGGAGAAAATACAAACATGAAGGGAGAAAATGTCCTGTGCTTCCTAGTCTAAGCTTTTGGATTGCCTCCCTCCAGGGCTCAGTCACAAGAAAAAGCTACCTTTTTATAAGCACTTACCATGTACTAGGTACTGTGCAAAGTGCTTTTCACACTTTGCCCCTTTTAATCCTTCCCACAATAACCCTTCACAGGTAAAGAAACCATGCCTCAAAAGGACTAAGTGACCTGCCCAGTTTACAAATGGACAAACCAAAATTTAATCCCTAACCTGTTGTACTCCAAAGTCCTCACTTGTGAAAACCCCCCTCTGGCCTCAACTAACATGAGCCCAGAGTCATCCTAAACTGTCCAATCAGCATCAGGCTATTTGGAGTGGTGCTGTGTACCTTTCCAGCCATCTTAAGGGTGTCTATTATCAATGTTCATGTTTTTTATCAACGTTCATGTCAAGTCAAAACCATGCCTGAAAGAAAAAGACCAAAGCATTATAGCATGTGCTCAAGGTAGTTCATATTATGTCAGGTGCTGTCTAAATATAATACATGCTTATTTTAATTCTCAAACCCTCCTTATTTAGTTAGTATTACTGTCAGCCCTAAGTTACAGAGAGCAGTTTGCGACACAGAGAAATTAAATAGGTTGCCTGAGCTGACATGGCTGGCAAGTGGAAAAGCTAAGAGTCAAAGGCAGACAAGCTGGTGCCAAAGGCCAGGGTCCCTACTGTCACAGCCCACCACCTCGCACAGAGGCCATGCTCTCATGTCCACATTCCCCACAGTCTCTGCAAAGCAACGGCCAAGGCTTTTGGAAGCAACTTTACTGTTTGAGGTTTGGAAATAACAAACTGCTTTACAATGTGTTTGCAGATATAGAGATAAATTATTCAATTCAATAAATAAATATTCTGTTTGTATACTTAGGGACTTCTTTTGTAAAACACTCTGGACTTGTATTTTCTTTGGTAAGACCTAAAGGGGAAATAAAAGAGAGAGAAAATCTGATGATGAGAAGAATGTTATAATCATAATAAAATGGCTTTTTAAATATGTATAGACTTCAAGACCTTTCTTTTAGTCAGGTAATATCTAACTGGCTATAGGAAGATTAACAAGTGTAAGACAATGCATTAGAATTGCAGAGAATTAATATTTAATTCAGTGTCCATGGTACATTCTCAGGCACAGGACAAGGTGATTTTAAAAAGCAAATCAAGGAGATAGCGCAGTTCACAAAGCACTTGGTTGCTGTGAGCCACCTCTAGGGCCAGATTTAAAAGAGACAATCGGTAAATTAATTCAACAATTCAGCCACCTATATTAACCCTTTTCCTAATATAATCTTGTAACCTTTGGCCCCATTGAAATGGAACTCATACAAACCAATTAAGCCACTACAACGGGCTTCCTCTGGCAGAAGAAAAAAAGGAAATCTTTCACTCAACAATGTTCCAGTATAGAAGAGAGAAGCTGGAAGAGAAGCCATTTACTTAGCCAAATGCCCCATCTCCCCTGATTTAATTGTACTGTACTGAATCAATTAACAAGATCAAAATGAGAAAACCTATCTAATTATTAAGAATTGGGTATATCCATTGCCCTTCATACACCATTGGCTTGATTCACTTTGGAAAGCAATGCAGATCCAAGAAATTCAAATATTTAAGTAGACTCTTCTCCTTAAGAAAGAAATGGTCTTATCATAGGGCTAAAATCATTAGGAAACTAAGATCCCAGAAACTAAAAGGGGTCCTAAATAATCCAAAGAAATAACTGTCATTTACTGAGTACTTACTATGTATGAAGCACGTGCTAAACATTAGGAATGATGTTACATATTGGGACAGACACTGTATTAGTAATCAGACAACTTGGGATCAGGTCCTGGCACCTACACTTGTGTAGCCTTTTTGATGTTTACTTTCCTTCGTAAAAATGGGT
Source organism: Noctilio leporinus (assembly GCA_004026585.1). Classification (NCBI taxonomy): domain Eukaryota; kingdom Metazoa; phylum Chordata; class Mammalia; order Chiroptera; family Noctilionidae; genus Noctilio; species Noctilio leporinus. The sequence goes on along the minus strand of PVIW01003244.1, from coordinate 52,645 downwards.
CAACAATACCCTCTGTCTAAGTCACTGTAAGGATCAAATAGGATAATGTACATGTGGCAGAGATCACTGTGAGAGATCTCAATTTTTACCTTGGTTCTTGGCTACCTGAAATAAATACTACATTTCTCAGACTCCCTTACAGTCACGTGTGGCATGTAACTCCATTGTGGCCTATGGGAAGCACAAAACAGGGTCAAGCTGTAGTTTTCATTCATCATCCTTAAGAAGAAGTACATGAACACACCCTTTGCCTCTTCTTTGCCCATTCCTCCTGCAATCTAGAACACAAGGCTGCCATACTGGCTGCCATGAGGTTCCAGTCGCACATGCTCACGCAAGTAGAAGGACCCTGGGTCTCTGACACAATATCGTGGCTTTATCGCTGATCCACCCACCCAGACTTTACTGCAAAAGATAAATAAAGCTTTTAAATTTGTTTACTATTATGGTTTGGTTTTTCTGTCCAACTTGTTATTGTTTGTTGTTGTTAAGAATACTATCCAAGTATGTGTCTCACTGAGTGATGAAAAATGACAGAAAGGAGGAAAGAGCATAGATAGCCTAGCTAACAGAAAGCCAACCAAACCCTTCTCAAATGGACCTTGAGGGTTCAAGTTTATAAATGCATAGTCTCCTCTTTTTCTCTATCAACTTTCATATGGTCTGGATGAAATTCCAACTCAAAAATGCTAAAATTCTATTATCCCCATGTTGCTACCCTCCTGGAGAGTGAGCCCAAAAGAAGAATCCACACACTAGGGAAGCAATACATCATAGGCTTCCTGGAACTGGCTGGAAGGAGGGTGCTGCAGCAGTCTGGAACCAGGCTGGGTTAGTGATGCAGGGATGGGTCTGCTATTTGGAGATAAAGGCTTTAGGCCAGACAAAAAGAAGAACCAAGATTTCAAAAAAAAATTCTCCTCACCCTTAGGCTCAAAGGAAGGAATTTGTCTTTACGGTCCACCTGCCCACACTGAGTATAGTCCTGTGTTGCTCAGGTCCATGCATGTCCTTGACCAATCTTTATTAAGTGTTGATGGCCCCCTTCCTGACCTCCACTCTCAAGAGGTACCATAGACCAAATAGCTAGTCATTTGCCTTTATCATTGTTTCTATCAGTCTAGACTGCTTGCCAAGAAAATTTATACCCGTGTTAGGTCAGTAGTGTGATATTGAGCAACTCACACAGTTTCTTCAACTATAAAATTACAAGTATATGTCAATTATATCTTAACAAAACTGAAACATGAATAAATACAAGCAACTAAAAATAACGGAGAACTAGAAAATCTTTTGCTAACATCCCTTCCAACATCACAACCAATGATCTGTGCAACACTGTGCAATGACCCTTGGGCCCAGAGAATGGCCCTAGCAGGAAACAAAATTTTTCTCACCAGAAGTTGGCACTGTATACATCCTACATCATTGCGATCTATACTTTGAAAAAGTCTCCTCCACTTCTGCTCACCACAGATTAACTTCTGCACTCTCACCTGATTTACAAGAAGAAGGAGGTGGGTGAGGTAGTGGGGGCAAAGGGAAGAGGAAGAGGAAGAAAGACAAAGAAGAAGAAGACTACGACAACCATGACAGAGGAGGCAGAGGAGGCAGAGGGAGTGAAACAGGAAAACAGACTAACAATAAAAGGTCTCTAATATCTATCTCTCAATAGCCACCTTAAATGTAAATGGCTTAAGAGCTCCAACCAAAAGACAAAGGGTAGCTGAATGGATAAAGAAACAAAACCCATATGTATGCTGCCTCCAAGAAACCCACATCAATTAAAAGATACACACAGACTAAAAGTCAAAAGTTGCAAAAAGGTATTTCATGCAAATGAAAAAGAAAAAAAGCTGGGATAGCAGTACTTGTATCTGACAAAATGGACTTTAAAACCAAGGCTATCATAAGAGACAAAGGAGGACATTACATAATGATAAAGGAAATAATCCAACAAGAGAATATAACCCTAATAAATATTTATGCACCCAACATAGAAGCACCTAAATATATAAAGCAAATCTTGATGAACATACAGGGAGGGATCAACAGAAATACAGTAATAGTTAGGGACTTTAAAACTTCATTGACTTAAATGGATAGGTCTTCCAGGCAGAAAATCTACAAGGAGACATTGGCTTTAAATGACACATTAGATCAAATGGATTTAGTTGACATCTGCAGAACATTTCACCCCAAAGCCGCAGAATATACATAATATTCAAGTGCACATGGAATGTCTTCTAGGATAGACCACATGTTAGGACACAAAAGAAGTCTCAATAAATTTAAGAAGCTTGAAGCCCTGGCTGGTGGCACAGTAGATAAGGCACCAGCCTGTGAATCCATAGGTCACTCGTTCAATTCCCAGCCAGGGCACATAACCAGGCTGCATGCCAGGTCTTTAGCTGAAGGCAGGTGAAAGGTAACCATACATTGATGTCTCTCTTCCTTTCTGCCTCTCTCCCTATCCTTCTCTCTAAAAACAAGTAAAATCTTTTTTTTTTTAATTTAAGATAAGAATCATATCAAGCATCTTCTCTGACCATAGCTTCTATAAAACTAGAAATCAATCGCAAGAAGAACACTGAAAAACATGTAAAGATATAGAAACTAAATAACATGTTATTTAACAATTAATGGGTCAACAAGCAGATCAAGGAAGAAATCACAAGATACCTTGAAACAAATGAAAATGAGAATACAACAATCCAAAATCTGTGGAACACGGGGAAAGCAATCCTAAAAGAGAAATTCACAGCATTAAAAGCCTGTCTCAAAAAGAAAAAGAAAAAGATAGAAAGAAAAAGAAAAAGAGAAAAGAAAAAGCTCAAATAAACAATCTAACTTCACACTTAAAGAACAACAAGCAAAGCCCAAAGTTAGTAGAAGGAAGGAAATAATAAAGATCAGAGAAGAAATAAACAGTCTAAAAAAATGGTATAAAAGATCAATAAATCCAAAAGCTAGTTTTTTGAAAAGATAAGCCAGGCTGACACCTTTAACCAGACTCATCAAGAGAAAAAGGAAAGGACTCAAATAAATAAAATCAGAAATGAAAGAAGAGAAATAACAAATGATACCAAAGAAATAACAAAGGATTGCAAGAAAATATTATGAACAACTATATGCCAACAAACTGGACAACCTAGGTGAAATAATATATTCTTAGAAACATACAATCTTCCAAAACTAAATCAGGAAGAATCAGAGAATCTGAATTGACAGATTACTTCTAGTGAAATTGAAGCAGAAATTTAAAAAAAAAAAAAAAAACACCCAACAAACAAAAGCCCTGGACAGGATGGCTTCACAGGTGAATTTTACCAAACATTCCAAGAAGAACTAACACCTCTCCTTCTCAAACTATCTCATAAAATGCAAGAGGAGGGAAGGCTCCCAAACTCATTTTATGAGGCCAGCATTACCCTAATTCCAAAACCAGATAAAGACACTACAAAGAAAATTATAGGCCAATATTCCTGATGAATATAGATGCTAAAGTCTTCAACAAAATACTAGCAAACTGAATACAGCAATGCATCAAAAAGATCATACACTAAGATCAAGTAGGATTTGCTACAGGAATGTACAGATGGTACAACATTCACCAATCAATAAATGCAATTCACCACATAAATAAAAATGAAGGATAAAAACAGCATGATTATATCAATAAATGCAGAAAAAGCATTTGATAAAATCCAGCATCCACTTGTGATAAAAACACTCATTAAAGTGGAAGTAGAGGGAACACACCTAAACATAATAAAGGCCATATATGACAAACCCATGGCCAGCATCATGCCCAATAGGCAAAACTACAAATGTTCCCCTTAATATCAGGAATAAGACAGTGATGTCCACTTTCACCTCTCTTATGCAACAGAGTACTGGGAGTCCTAGACAAAGCATTCAGACAAGAAGAAGAAATAAAAGACATCCAAATTGGAAAGGAAGAAGAAACACTGCCTTTATTTGCAATGACATAATACTGTACGCCGAGAACTCCAAAGATTTCACCAAGAAATCACTAGAACTAATAAAGGAATTCAATGAAGTAGCAGGATACAAAATTAATATCCAGAAAGCAGTTGCTTTTTTATTTGCCAAACCCTGGATATCAGTAACATTCTACTCCAAATTTTATATATATATATATATATATATATATATATATATATATATATGCACACACACACATACCTACGTGTGTGTGTGTGTGTGTGTGTGTGTGTGTGTGTGTGTCTTAGACTAGTTTTATAGGTAGGGACAGGATGCAAAACTTTGAAGACTGCTAAACACAAGTATACCCTATGACCCAGCAATTTTACTCTTAATTTTATAGCCAGAACATAAATACCCACATAAACATTTGAACATAAATATTCCTAGTGCCTTTATTCATAACACACAAAAACTAAAGACAACTCAAACATTCACAACCAAGTAGTAGGGGAATAAACTGTGGTATATTTATACAATGTAATAGGAATATTATGCAGCATTAAAAAGAAAAACTATGAAAACATGCAAAAATATGGATGGCTGAACCTCAAACAATATGTTGACTAACTATTGCATTTACATGAAGTTGCGGAATAGACAAAAAATACTTATCTACAGCAGTTGTCTTGGGCGGGATGATTTGACTCAAAGGGGGCACATAGAAATTTGCAAGGATAGTCAAAATGTTTGTATATCAATTTCAGAGGCCATTGAACTTAAGATCTATTTTACTGTGTGTGAAGTATTTCTCAATAAAGAAAAAACGTTCAAAGATTACTATTTCTTTAAAGAATGATGCACTTCAAGAAGTAATGTTATAAGCATTTTTCCTTGGGACATAGAAAACCTCAGTTATGTTCTATTTGAGACATTACCTAATAAAAGAGAATATATGGCATTATACCTAACATAATGACAATGCAAAATATAAACCCCTTTAAAAATGACAAACTGTCAGTATGTTGAGCAATCAAAGAGGAAAAAGTGTTATTCAAAAGGCTTCATTAAAGTTTCACTTTTGCTTGCCTGTCATAATAGATCTTAAGTCAATTCTTTGATTATGAATTGCCAATTTTTTTTGCCCCTTTTTCATGAGAATGGAGAAACATATTTTAACTTGAAGAGGCAATCAGGGAAGTGTGATTGCAAGTGACAACGAACAAAGACATTTATGAAGTTGAAGTGATTGGTTAGTGCCTTAAAATCTATGAATTAAGAGCTATGCAGCATGTGCCTGGCTGCTCTATGAGAAAATTTCATTCTCGACAATCTGCACAAAGACTTCAGTAGGTGTCAGTGGTCAACAAATTTATCCAAAAATCTATGTCTTGTATCTGCTTGTGGAACTCAAAGCAATGTTACTCAGCTCTTTATTTCTAGACACCCTCCCTGGTGCATTAATGAATATTCCAGATTCAGAAGCTCCTTCATTTGTACACACACACACACACACACAAGCTTTCCACCCATTGGGTGGGCTTTATGTTCCAAACTCTTCCACTTACCACTTACTAGCAAGTTACTTAACCTTCCTTTCTGTTCTCCAGATCCTTCATCTGTAAAATGGGATAATAACAGAATGTACCTCAGAATCACTTACATATCAAACATGATTATTGTTTGGCACAGGATCTAGCTCATCATAATTCTCAACTAACGGTAGATAAAAAGCAACCAAGCAGAACTTTAGAGATAGAAGAGACTTTAGACATCATCAATTGATAGATAAGGATACTGATTTTTAGAGAGTGAAATTAACTTCCTAAAATCATACAGATATTTGATGGCAGAATTAGAATACAAATTTCCTAACACCCAGATCAATGCTCTTTCCAACACTCTTGATCTTTTCTCTTCTGTAACTGAACCTTTACTATACCAGGTACCAAATTAATAAGAAGACGCTGGGACAGAGTTAAGAGACCTATATTCTACTCCCAAACTAACACCTCCCTGAACTTCTGATTTCTCATCTTTGCAATGAAGGGATTGAAAACATAATTGCAGAGACTTGGACCAGCAATAGCATGTTGTGATTCTAATAGCAAATTTCACCTCTGCACTATTTTTATGGGTGAAGAGGTAGGAATCGCTTATGCCAACACTTGTACAAACTTCTGCTCTGTCTGATCACTTTGTAAAGTTATCCACTCTTGCACTCTCTTCCTTAATATCTCCTTCCAATGTTTTCTCCCTGTGCCCAGAGCAATGTGGTCAGAGATGTAATAAGCACAGGTGAGATCAAGAAAGGAGACCTAAAGAAGCATCTGTAGTGAAAAAGTAGACAGTGTGTTCCTCATGCCTGAAGGTTTATACAACAGGCATCTAAATTAAAGAGGAACCAGCAGTCCCACAGGGACACACAGCATGCTCTGTGGAAACCAGCAATAGACAAAGGCTAAGAAATAATTTCAATTCTGTGTCCAGGATCATGTGTGCCTCTTCTTTCTCTACCATTATAAAGGCGCTCATTGACAGCAACAGGTTATGCATAAACAGGTTTTGTAGAAACCACAGGATATAGTAAGCATATCCATGTCTTAGGTTAAAGGAAGAGTGAAGGTGAGCTAAACCATAGTGATGAGATAGAGGAAGATGACTAATCATCCTGCCCACCAGCTTTTAGATCACTTGGGACAGACCCAGATAGATGCACAGTGGAGCTCCTGAAGCAGCACGGAGGAGGCTGGCAGAGAAAAAGAATACTGGATATAAGTCACATGAACACAGTTGGAATGGGGGAATCACATCTGGCCTCCAGGCAGCGTTGAGGGTATTAAATGGCTGCCCATCTTATCCCAGGATTTTCTCCTGTAAACTCCACATAGCAGATCATGTCCAAGCACAGAGCCAGAGGATACTGAATAGCCCCACCCTTCACCCCAGAGGAAAGCAATACAGGGATTCTGTTCGTATGTTGAACAAAGAAAGGAAATGAGGAAGTCTGGCTTAGAGAATAGGTCAATTTGAGGCAAAAAAATAAAAATAAATAAGGTTAAACATGTAAAGGGCTGACATGGTGAAGAAAAGCAGTCAGTGCTTAACTAGAATAACCATAACTCTCATTTTCTCTGAACAGTGCTGGCTTATATCTGTTGGCTCATGGCCAGTTTAGCATTTGTCTCATTGGAAGTATTTTTATTAAAGCTTCATCAAGATAACTCAACATAGGTTTGGTAAACTTCCACTTTGTACTTGCAGCTTCCACCGTAATTTCTTTTCCTTTTTCTTTCTTTTTTCTTTTTTTTTTTTTTTTTCTTTTTTTTAGGAAACAAGAGTGCCTTTTTAATTGCACTCAAATATGCTGTCTTGGCATAATTCTCATTTAGCTTTGTGTGAGACTCATATGCAGGGAACAGAAGTCTAACTTTAAGACATGGTTTCTAAAACAAACAAAGAAAGCAAGACGATAAACAACCCATCTCTCTTTTCCAATCCTTTCCAGAAGCAATGTGACTAGTATTTCCATTTCAAGAACAGCATGCCGGGAGCCTACAGACAATTAGGAAAAACACCTTCCCATTTCAGGTGTGGGAGACGTATCCTGCACTCCTCCCTGTACTGGCGAGGTGGTGAATGAGCCAGGCCGCCGAATCCCTCTGGAAGTCTGGCTGCACAGAGGCCAAGTCCCCAGCTGAAATCAGTTGAGTCTGAACAGCTCTGCCATAGAGAGCAACATAGCAAGTTGCCGGAACCCTCTTACTAAAGTAATTTTGTCATTCATTGTATGAAGTTTTATTTTTTGATAATGCTTCTTTTATTTTTGTAGTAAAATTCGGGCAGCAATTATTTTTTAAAGTGCTTAATAATAAAATATGAAGGACTAAACATGTTTCTCAAGAATGTTCAGATTTACCATCCACCATAGGGACAGCGTGATATCACTGACCATATGAAAACCAGAAGACACAAGTCTCTGAAAAGCATCAGCATCTACTGTACCCAAAGATAAAAATATAACTCTTCCAGCTGCAAAAGATGTATTTACCTATCATTCTGTGTGGCATGATGTCTTAGTTAGCTCAAATAACTCATCTTCTAAATTAATTTCCCTCATTTTATATTCCAAATGTTCCTGTGAATATACCAAAATGACAGAGAAACCTATATGGATTGACTCTGTAAGCAGAAAACCCACAGCTAAAGATCATCAGTTTTCTATCAGTGTTATCACTGAAGTTTCAAAGAGCATCAGTTAATTCCAATAAGAGCACCAATATTTCCAATATTTCATCCATTTTATGAAAAAGTTCAATAGTTAAAAATTCTATGGTAGAAGTACAATTTTTAGAGTACAGGGTCATGGTCAAAGCAATGTTTTTACTAAGTTAGGAACCCATGAATAGAAATAGAATGGTAATGTGTTATAAATATCTTTCTATAAATGATTAGTGTAATTGAACTTGAAAAAATTCAATGAAGTTGATGTAAAATTTTTAAAGCCCTATTTGCCTATCAGCAGATACTTCAAAAAGTAAGCATTTTAATTATTTATAGTTCCTTTCACTCCTTTTCACTCTCAAAACTGTTTTAATTTTTCTCAAAAGTGTCCTAATGGGCACCCCCATCTAAAGCTTAGAAGAACAGACTTTCCTTCTAAGAGGGCTCCAGAAAGTTAAGAGTGGGACACCTACTTAGTAGCTGCCGCGGCTGCTTTCACTGCAGGGTGATTAGCCGGCATCTCCCATAATGATTGATTGACTATGGATGACTATATCAAAATAGAGAAAATTGGAGAAGGTACCTATGGAGTTGTGCATAAGGGTAGACATAAAACTACAGGTCAAGTGGTAGCCATGAAGAAAATCAGACTAGAAAGTGAAGAGGAAGGGGTTCCTAGTACTGCAATTCGGGAAATTTCTCTTTTAAAAGAACTTTGTCACCCAAATATAGTCAGTCTTCAAGATGTGCTCATGCAAGTTTCCAGATTCTATCTCATCTTTGAATACCTTTCCATGGACCTCAAGAAACACTTGAATTCTATCCCTCCTGGTCAGTTCATGGATTCTTCACTTGTTAAGAGCTATTTGTACCAAATCCTACAGGGGACTGTGTTTTGTCACTCTAAAAGAGTTCTACACAGAGACTTAAAACCTCAAAATCTGTTGATTGATGACAAAGGAACAATTAAACTGGCTGAATTTGGTCTTGCCAGAGCTTTTGGAATACCTATTAGAGTATACACACATGAGGTAGTAACACTTTGGTATAGATCTCCAGAAGTGCTGCTGGGGTCAGCTTGCTATTCCACTCCAGTTGACATTTGGAGTATAGGCACTACATTTGCCAAATTAGTAACTAAGAAACCACTTTTCCATGGAGATTCAGAAATTGATAAACTCTTCAGAATTTTCAGAGCTTTGGGTACCCCCAACAATGAAGTGTGGCCAGATGTGGAACCTTTACAGGACTATAAGAATACGTTTCCCATGTGGAAACCAGGAAGCCTAGCATCCCATGTCAAAAACTTGGATGAAAATGGCTTGGATCTGCTCTCAAAAATGTTAGTCTACGATCCTGCCAAACGAATTTCTGGCAAAATGGCACTGAATCATCCATATTTTAATGATTTGGACAATCAGATTAAGAAAATATAGATTTCTGGCAGTTTCCATGTGTTGTATCAAGAACAGATAGTTATATTTTACTGTCAAAAAAAATAAATAAAGCTTAGAAAAACAAAATTAATACAAGTAGAGAAAGGTAGTGAGGGGCAGATTGTAATTCAAAGTAAAAAAGAGCTTTCTAATAATGAGATGTATTTGACAATGGGGAACACGGTGTGATAGGAAGGTCACTTAGTATAGCATCCAACAAGAGGTAGTTGATTTCATTATTGACAATGGAATGAACCACTTCATGGGGCCATGAGCTTACCATCACTGGAAACTTCTAAATGTTATCAGTAAAAGGAGTTGAAGGAGGATCCAGAATGCTTCTGAGGTTTCTTCAAATTCTATGATTCATCTAGTCAACAAATAATCATTGTTCCCTCTTGGGTTGCTCACCCTGGACAAAGCTGTCACGAAGCATCTTACACAGAAATTTTATGAGATGATAGATGTTGTTTTAAGTAGAGTTTTGCTGTTTTTTTTTAATTGAGAGCCAGTCTGGTGGTACAGTGGATAAGGCACCGGCCTGCAAACCCAAAGGTCACTGGTTCGATTCCCAGCCAGGGCACATAAAAAAGTTGCAAGCCAGGTCTCCAGTCATGTCTGTAGCTGGAGGCAGGTAAAAGGCAACCATACATTGATGCCTCTCTCCCTCTCTGAGTCTCTCCCTTTCCCTCTCTCTAAAAATAATAAATAAAATATTTTTTTTAATTGAGAGCTCACTACATGTTAGCCACTATTCTAGTAATAGAAAACAGTGGTGGTGATTCTACAGTACAATAATTGTATGAAATTCTAATAATCACCTGATATTAGCCTTCAAAGAAATGGATAAATAAGTCAAGAGTAATGAAAATGTAAAAATATTAGTAAGTAGGTGAAAGTGCTCTGAAAATAATCAAGCGCAACATAGATGTGAGGTATAATTATTGTTAAATTGGATTATGTATAGCTACAGTTTTAATTTATCTTAGGTATTCATTGAAGCTGTTTTGTGAGTATATACTCTACAATTTTAGTCTTCCAGATTTAGGTTTTCATAATTCTATTTCTTAGGTTGGGTATAACTTAATTTGTGTTAACTTGTATTTAGTTTTGTGAAGTTGTCCATCCACATAAGTATGTGGATGGACATACTTATGGTCAAAAACAGCTTATATGAATCTTAAGGTAGGGGTCTCTCTTACATTTTCCCACTCAGCCCTCACAGTGTTTAGATCAAGTTTCAGTACTCAGAGGACTCTCAGGAGACAAGACTGGCTGCATGAAAATACTTTCTTCCCTATTTGGCAAGAGTAAAAGCTCAAATCATTAGCACTTTTTTTCTTATAAAGAGGAAGCCCCATTCTGTGCTCCATCATTGTTCCTGCCTCCTGTTATTCCCCCACAAAAATGAAGCTTTATTATGACCAGGATTCAGCAAACAAAAGTAACATGACTCAAATCCTTAAAACCTTGAGAGCACTTATTAACAGAAGTTCAAATCCACTGGGGTGCCCAGTAGCTTTTGATCTCAAAAAAGATAAAGACCTGTGACTCAATATCTAATTATGTTCCACTCCCCTCAATCACACTGTGATCCATTTATCATGATTATAATGTTTCCTTGCATAAATGAAAGGGCTAAGAGCCTTCATTCTGCGCTCTTGAGAGCTTATCTGAATCACACCCACAGAGCATATTGTGTGAACTTGCAATTATTTCCTGTGAATAGTCCATGAATGTATTGAAACCAAGCAGGAACACTTCCAGCAAAATTGAAAAAAAAATGTTAGGACCTTTATAGCATCCCAAGTCCTGAAAACAAGGAGTGTTAATAGTAGGTTGTGACACAAAAATTGTAGATGCTCAATTTGCAAAGGCAAAGGTTTTCAGTTCTCACATTCATGATTTTAATGTTTAAATAGTAAACCATAAGTAGTATTGGATCAGTCACCACTCCTCTTATATTCCCCAACAATTATCACAACAGAAGACTTCTACAACAATTAGAAGGACAAAGGAGGTTCCCCACTGTCTCCTGATACACACACATAATTGGAAGAATATTTGTGAAATTATCACTGATGTATATGGTTCATGTTCCCTGGCAGCCAGCCATTCTGTCATTCCTTTGTGGGGGGCAGGGGTTAATGCCATCACAGGAAGGAAGAGAATGTGCTATTGAGGAAAACTCTACCAGACAGGAAGAGAAAATGGGAAGACTTCTTTCAAATTCCAGAGGAATGTGGGGAGGAGGAATCAAATGCCTATGACTTCATTTATTCTCTTCAAAGTGAAACTCTGAAAGTAGGAAGCCAGATAGAAGCATCTGGACAGACAGATAGGGGGAAGCACAAGAGTGTTGGTTAGGATTTGTGACCCGTGTGCTTTTCCCTAGGCATAGCTTGGGAAGCCCAGGATGTCTCAGGCAGGCCCTCATCCTTAGTAGCATAGGGAAAAGGTGCCACACTGGTAAAGGAAGGAGACTAACCAAGGAGCCATGGCAGTGTTTCTGGCTTCCTGAGGCCTGGGCAAGACATGCAAGAGAAGGGGTTCTGGGACCCAAGGGGGTCTGTGGAGAATTGCAATCAGGACAAAATGGTTGCAGCATTCAAGAACTTCATGATCAAAGGCAAGAGCGTGAACTCCATATTGTGGACCTGACCTCCAGAAAGCCAGATAGGCCCATCTCCAACATCAGCACAGAAAACTGACTAAATCAGCCCCAGCACAACAAAGACAAATGAGGAGCCAAAGGAGGGTCCATGGATCTGACACTCCCACCTCTCCCCTACTAACATGAGGCCACACATGCCCCACACACAGGTCTGTCCAGGCACCACTGTAGAGAGAGGTGGGAATCTATAAGACTGAACATTGTACCCAAAGAGGATTGAATCATCCAGAAGAGACTGTTTAAACCTAAATGTACTGGGATTGTATAAATTGAGAATGAAAGTTAGTTTCCACATTTCCCCCTGACTACCACTACCCAGGTGAGAAAGATCACATCAGCTTCAGGAAACTATATTTGCTTTGCACATCTGTGTGAGGCAAGTGAATTTATCATACCATTACCCAGTCCTAAGCTCTCCTTTGCCACCATCCAATTCTAAGTTACTCAATTTATTTCAAATCTTGGGGCTTTTTTCATTCTCAACATGAGATTTCCTTCTTTCTACTGCTTCTCATCTGATCAAGATGTACCTGGGAAACTTTTGAGAGCTGAAAAAAGATGCTCCCCACATCCCAAAATCGCCCTGACAAAACCAGTGGAGAGATAGATATCCCCAGAGAGCCAACCTTGGCATTCACAGTCTACCCTGGCTATAGAACAGTCAGAAGGAGCAGAAATTGTGTGCATGCATGGTTCTACCTGTCGGTGCCAAGGGGCCCTGACATTCATCCATTGAAACATTCAAAACCAGATTGGGTGCTCCAGGAGCATCTAAATGTCAAGAGGGACCTTTAAATTTTCCTATCCTGTTGGTCATTAAATACAACACACATTGCCTCCAAATCTCCAGAACGGAGCCTTGAACAATGGACCGGCCCCTACATGCACACCACAGCAATCACCTATAAACAGCTCCACACCACCACCCCACTGGGCTGTCACCAAGGCAAGGAGGCACAAGCCTTCCCTTGCTCCATAGGCACAATGTCCTGCCTGAGACTCCACACCACCCTTCTGTCAGTGATTCTCCTTCATTCAAGCTCATCCTTGATGCTCCATTAACCCTTTCAAAGCTGTTTTGTAAAGAGGACATGAATGAATAAATTCCTTTTATTTTTACAAGAATAAAAACAATTCAGACTAACCTGGGACCGGAGCAAGAGGGCAGAGGTGTACCTTTTGCCAGGGGTGCCACGGCCCTGCAGGAGGAGGCCTTATGCTGAGACTTCTCTGTTCCTGCCAATGCTGTAGTCAGGTTGACTCCTGCTCACAATTTTCTGTGTTTTCATCTGTCCAGGGCCTGCCCCTGTTTTGAATGTAGTCATTCAAGCCTGAGACCATTGTAGGTAGTGATTTTAGAGACTTTCACCTTCTCCTTCTAATTAACTTTGCTTCCATTGCAGAAGCTTACTTCCACTTTCCTTCTGCCCTCTTCTGAGCAGCCTGCCCCAGTTCGGGAGCACACACCGTTACGTCTGTGCTTGATTTTTAAAAGTGCTAGTTCTTTCTTCATTTCTGCCTTGTAAAATATCTCCTTTCTCTTACATCTTGGGTAATAATTGGCACCTGGGTGGTCTGTTATTAAAAATTAAAAAGGAAGCCCTGGCTGGTGACACAGTGGATAAGGCACTGGCCTGTGAACCCAAAAGTCACTGGTTCGATTCCCAGCCAGGGCACGTAACCAGGTTGCAAGCCAGGTCTCCAGCCAGGTCTGTAGCTGGAGGCAGGTGAAAAGCAACCATACATTGATGTCTCTCTCCCTCTCTGTCTCTCTCCCTTCTCCTCTCTCTAAAAATAATAAATAAAATCTTTCTCTTAATAATAATAATAAATAAAAAGGAAGGCATCCTCTTTCCAGATCATTTTCTTCCTCCTTGAGGCCTGGTGCTGATAGGATGAAACATCTGTGGCACATCGATTATATTTTCCAGAGTTGTTCCCTTCACTTTTGCTTGTAGAAATTTTTTAAATGCTTTATAAATATTTAATGATAGTAATTATCTTTAACTGGCAAAAGTGCCTTCCATTGTATAAGGTTAAAGGACAATGTTTGTATAGTACTCATAAAAAGATTCTTGTCCCGTTACATCCAGTAGCGGGGTAGATACAATAAATAATTAATGACCTAAAATTGTTGTAACATGGTCAGCAAGGTCTTCCATCAATATACAAAATCAATCTTGGGAGAATGCCACCACCTGTCATTGTACACACACTATTTACTCCTGCTCACTCATGATATGTGCTCCAAGTACCTGTTTTCATTTTGATTACACTGTCTTTGGCTGAAGTTGCAGCCATGTTGACATATGAGATCTGAAATCTTGAGCAGAGAGCAGTGTTTTCTCATGGGAAACATCAATTACAAGTAGATCCTTGGCCTACATGGTCACTGCTGACGTGGGGAAACAGCCTGGACCCCAGGACCATCCTCACAGGCTCTGGGAACTCCAGCCATGGACCTGACATTTCCAAAACTCTGCCTAAGGACAGACTGACTATATGACTTCTGCCAGCACAGTTTTAAAAAGACTCAAAGAAAAAGAAGCTGAGTTTTCATATGAAAAGTAGATTAGACATTTATGTGTTCCTAAATGCTTCTAGAACTCAAACCTAATAAAGATGCTCATAAAATTATTAATAAAAATATTTAGGAGCCAGCCTGAGAACCCAAAGGTTGCTGGTTTGATTCCCACCCAGGGCACAGAACCAGGTTGCAAGCCAGGTTTCCAGCCAGTTCTTCAGCCAGGTCTGTAGCTGGAGGCAGGTGAAAGACAACCATACATTGATGTTTCTCTTCCTCTCTGCCTCTCTCCCTTCCCCTCTCTCTAAAAATAATAAGTAAATTAAAACTCTTTAAAAAATTTTAGAGGCCACCTTCTTAGTACCATAGCTGGTTAGTCTTCTATCCAGACTACAAGTGAACTGAGGCCATCCATTGCCTAGACTCCCAATTTGTCCCACCTGGCCCTTTCTGCCACCTGCTACAGCAACAACCTCTGAAGAATACAGCTCTCCCTGTCTGGAAATGGGAGTGGGGGGGGGGGGGACAAGGGCTGTCACATCTTACCCTTTGTCACCTCTTTCTGAACATGGAAGGTAAGATCTTCATGACAAACCCCTGAGGATTTCTCCCAGCTTCGTCCCTAACCTGGAGTCTCGGACCTTACATGCTTTTATCATGTGTTATCTCTCAAAGACATCTCTGTTGTCTCTGCCTCGGCAACATTTTCTGAATGTCTCTACAGGTAAAATAATATGGATCATCTCCAAACCAATTAGCTGACACATTCATGGGCTACAATTCACCTCACTAGAGTGTTGCAAGCTTCAGTCAAACACATCCAGGATTGGTTTGGTGGGAAAAGATGGCAGGCCTTGGTTCAGGAGCCACACTATGTATCTGATGTCCAGAAGACAAGTGTTGCTCATGATCTTGAATGATTTCTGACAAAGATGGCTGCATGGCAAAAAATAGAAGGAAGCAAAAACTGTATGGGCCACCAGAAGTGACGCAGAATACAGCTTGTCGAAGGCAGCAAAATCAGCCAGTGGGGTGGGGCAGAAACCTGCACAGAACATCTCTGCCTGTCAGGAAAGGAGACAAACACCAAGAGCAACTGAACTTGGAAGCTGCAAACAAAAAAGGTCCTGTAAATGCATCTCATTTTACATGAGATAGCAGGGAACAGTCTGTAGACTGAATGAAAACTAGTCTGTATGATAATGAAACCTTTTTCTGCACAGTGTTGGTCCTGAAACTGAATCTTACTTTTACTAAAAATGAAAGCTTGGCATTTGGCAATCCTTACTCAAGTATCTTCCCTCACCCTGACCCTACTGTACACTTCTTTTTTTTTTTTAATTTCCATGATTATTTCTGAATAAATTACTTCAATTAAATGTTGTATGTTACTAAAGATTATCAAGTTATGGTTTAAATGTATAACTCAATCTGATATCCTGAAAAAATTAACAGATGAATTGAGGTTTACAAAATTCAAGGGAAAGAGAGAGGAAGGGAGGGAGGGAAAGAGGGAAGAGATTTAAAACAATCCACTGTCTAAAATCAGGGAATAGTAATCTAGACACTAGAATATTTACTTTTATATTTATTTTATAAAAAAATCATTTTCACAAAAGGAAAAAATATTTTATGCCATGGGGAAATGTTTGTGATATAATATCAAGTGGGGAAAACAGGAAGTAATACATAATGAGACAAATTTTCTACAAATAAAGTAACTTAGCCTGGGTAAAAAAATAAAAGAAAAAAGAAAACAATAGAGCATACTAAACAGAAGCTTACCAAAGCCTCTCCACATTTAACAGGCCCTGTAATGGGTGCTGGTGATAAGTCACTGAACAAGACACACCCAGCTTCTGTTCCCATAAAACTTCTGTTCAATGGGGGGAAACTGAGTAAGTACATAAACCCAGTTTCAGCTAGTGTATGATCAATGAAGAAAATAAAACAGGGGAATGGAACAGCAAGCGATGCAGGTACTTACATTGGGTGAACAGGGAAGGCTCCACTGAGGAGGAATTTCAACTTAAGCCTCATTCAGAGAAGAAGCTGCCATTAAAAGAACAAGGGAGTTACACACCAAGAGAACTACAAGTTTAAAAAGAACTGAGAAAGAACAAGTTTGTTTGTGAGAGGAAAAAGCACGGAGCCAGCCTGGCTAGAACCTAGGGCAAGCATGCCAGATGATGTTGGAGAGGTAGACTGAGGCCAAATCATGCACGATCTTATAAGAAGGAAGTTGAGATTTCATTCTAAAGGTAGACAGGAAAATGCCTGAAAAACTTACCATCTGACCTATAGGACTGTAGGAAGATGATCCCTCCTTTGATATGAGGGACACTGAAGAATCTTCATCTATGTCATTTTACTTCAAGCCAACCCCAGTGCAGGGATCTCCTGTCAGACGCAGCTCCAACGTTCCTCCCCAGGATCATGAATCAGAGGCAAGCAAGTTAATCTTTCTGTATTCATTTTTCAGCCAAAAAACTTCCACTTTCTCTTTTCCTTTTGAAGATATCACAGATTTTAACTGTGGTTCAGGAAGAGCCTAACCAAGGCCCACATGCCCTGCTGCCTGTTCAGTGCCTCCAAGGGGCCTTGAACTCAACCACAACCCACTCCCACCTGTCCTTCTCTGAAACCCAGCCCTACCCTAGTGCTGGAATAAATAAAACGTTTTTTTTAATACACTAAGGCTCTTTAATGACTTCTAAATATACTTAAGACAACCACTAATCCAATGCTACAAGATTCTGAATGGTCAGCCTTGGTTATTCTCTCTGGACTCTTTTGTGTGTCTGTGCTCCAGGCATCCTGGCTCCTATCAATTCCTCAAATGCATCACACTTTCTTTCACCTCTAGGTCTCCGCCCATGTTCTTCTAGCCAACATCTTTCCTTCACCTGTTTCATGCCTACTCATTTTTTAGATCTCACCACAAATATCACCTCCTTAGGAAAGCCTTCTTGGGTTTCCCTGTTTCATTGCTTCATTACATGTGCAGCTTTTCTTTATATCACTTATCAACATTTATAAATGTATGCTAAGTTGAATTATTATATTATTGGATCACTGTTCCCTACCAGTCTGTGAGTTCCATGAGGACAATGGTGGTATCTTCTTAGATGACCATCAGCATCTAATACAGAGCTAGGCACCTAACAGATGCTTAACAAATATTTGTTAACTGAATGAATGAGTTGTGACACCCATGATTACTAAATTCCATTCATACACAGTGCATGGCACCAGCTATGTGTTGTTGTTATGCAACAGAGTGCAGAGCATAAACCCCCACAAGCCTGGATTAGGGAAGGAGAAGTAGATGATATGGTTTTTAAGATATTTTGCATAACAATGACAAGTTGATAGTTGTTCAGCCACCCTGGACAAAATTGTACTTAACTTTGAGGGTGTATAGTGACTCATGATATAGCTGGGGAGGTGGATGCTCACCCCAGATGTCCATGCATCACTGAGAACGCTTGCCCTGACTAAAGATGGGAGTCAAAAGGTGGTAAAAAACTCTGTAGCTGGAGGCAGGTGAAAGACAACCATACATTGATGTTTTTCTCCCTCTCTCCCTTCCCCTCTCTGTAGAAATAAATAAAATCTTTAAAAAAAAATTTTTTTAAAAAAAGAAGGTAAAAGATACAGGGAACTGGCAAAAGTAGCACATTATAAGACAGGCCAGTTATGAGGTCACATAGGAAGTTCCAGGCCAAACATTTAAAATAAGAGAGAGAAGATGGTAGCCACAAGGTCTGAAAGGGTATAGGGTTGGAGGGGGGTGCACCATGAGATCTAGTATGTAAGGAGATGCCATGTGGTTTGAAGGAAGAGCTGGGGTAAGCAAGAGGAGACCCATTGGGAAACCCGCCTGGAGAAGATGGCAGCAGAGTTGATGGAGCTGTGGGGGGACCTGTCTAACCATGGATTTGTGGGAGATGCTTAGAACTGAACTGAACTGTGACCAGGAATGCAGAGCTGCAGTTTCTGCTATTCTGTAAGATGGTACCTCGGACTAGCATATCTAAAATAAGCCTGGTTTGGCAAAGGGGGACAGGACCATGTACTTTTTGGGTGTTCTAAAGGGATTGGGGCTTAACAGCCAGAAATCCACCATTATTCTGAATCTGTATAACCTTCAAATAACCAAACTCGTGCATTGGGGATCACACTTCTCGGCAGTAGGCAACTGAACCCCATAACTATACCAGAACAGCACTGGGGGGCAGGGGTCTGTAACAGCATATTTAAAGTAACAAAATACATTCCAGAAGTTTTATAGATGAAAACAGACATGCAGTAACAGACAAGGTTTAAGAAGCATGTGAACTATACAAGGTCTGTCCCAAAAGTATTGAGCCAATGTCAATATAATTAAAAGTTTATGCAACCCATACTTTCAGGACAGACCTTGTAGAAGTTGGCAGAGAAGGGAGAGACTAATTCCCCAAAGGTAAAGGGGGCAAGGTTAAGAAACGTGGTCTAAATCGCCAACTTTTATCTATGCATTTCTTCAGTCTCCTCACAGATTTGATTTTATATTATCAACACTTCGGCTTTCCAAAATGAAGATCTAATTCTTTAATCTATTAACCTGTATTTTGAACAAAAGTATGCAAACGTGAAATGGGAAAAAATTATATAGTTTTCTTTTTATTTTTTTTAAAAACTTTATTTATTATTTTTAAAGAGAAGGGAAGGGAGAGAGGCAGAGAGGGAGAGAAGCATCAATGTTTGGTTGCCTTTCACCTGCCTCCAGCTACAGACCTGGCTGAAGACCTGGCTTGCAACCTAGTTATGTGTCCTGGCTGGGTTTCGAATCAGCAACCTTTGGGTTTGCAGGCCAGCACCTTATCCACTGTGCCACCAGCCAGGTAGTTTCCTTTTTAAACTTAAGCCATATGTTCACTCTTCTCCTACCAAAAGCTGCTTGGAATGACATTGGAACCCCTGGACATAGGCCGCACCCTGTGACCTCATTTAACCTTTACCTCCTATAGGCCCTATCTCTTTACATACAGTCACATAGAGGTTAGGACTTCAACAGAAGAATGTGAGTGAAGGGGCACACATTTCAGTCCATAACACTATATGTTCTTGATCAAACCCCTTTACTACTCTGGTCTTTATCCAGATTAGGGTTTGTCAACTACATATAGCCCACAGGACAAAGCCAGCTGGCCTCTTATTTGTGTAGGTAAAGGTTTTTTGGAACACAACCATGCTTAATTATTACATATTGTCTATGGCTGCTTTTATACTACAAGGGCAGAGTTGTGTAGCTGCAGTAGTGATCTAAAGATCTGCAAAGCCTAAAATATTTACTATCTGGCCCTTTACAGAAAAAAAGTTTACTGATCCCTGACCTAGATGATCTCTTAAGAAAGACTCTTCATACCTTTTTGAGACAGCATGAATGGAACGGGAGACTTATTTCACTTAGCAAAAGTGAAATAAGCCAGTCAGTGAAAGACAAATACCACAGGATCTCACTTATATGTGGAATCTAATGAACACAATAAACTAATGAACAAAACAGAAACAGAAGTTTAGATACATGAAACAGACTGACGGCAGTGGGAGGGGGTGGGGGCTGGATGAAATATGGTAAAGGGATTAACCAAAGAACATTTATGCATAACTGAGGGCAGGGTCAGGGTGGGGCTAAGTGGAAGCGGAAAAAAGCAGGAACAACTGTAATAGCATAAACAAAAAAATTTTAAAGTTCTTCTGGTTCTAACATTCTAAGATCCTATTGACATCTTCAGCTTAAAATATCTTTTAGTTTAAGTCAGTGATTTTCCACCTTTTTCATCTCATGATACATATTAAGCTACTTACTAAAATTCTGTAGCACAGCAAAAAAACATATATTGTCGTTTTTGCCAATCTAACCAAAAAAGGTAGTGTCAACTTAAAAATTTTTAACTTAAAAATTAAGTTAAATAATTAAGTTTCATTATAACAAATTGTTCAATAAAACTATTAATGCAATAAATTATACATATGATTTATCAGATAAAATTGTTGCCTCCATGTAATGTGACTAATTCTAAAGTCTTCTGAAAACTTGAAGAAAATAGGAAGTTAGAGAGCATGTACGATAAATTAAAATTTAAGACAGAAAAAAATAGGTTTGACTCATTTATACAAGATGGCTATTGTTGTGTGGCTGTTGACATTTTTTTGGACAATCTAAGGGAAAAGAGGTCAGTGCCACTGACTAAAGAGTCCACATGTTTTAAAAATTCTTACACCAGTTGAAAATCTTCAAGTTCAACAAAAGGCATTAGTGGCCTACTATTTAGTTTAATAAGTATTAAATGCTTACATTGACAGGGATGTTTTCATTAATCTCACATTGTAACTAACCTCTGCACTGTCATTAAGTGAGCTTAGCTAGACATGGAACAAAGCCTTTCCATGTAGTAAATGCATTTTATATCTATAGCCAAATACATTCTCATTAATGATTGCATTAGAGGCTCTGTTGAGTGCCTAATGCAGCAAGAAAAAACATATAGAGAGCTAGAAGTGTTCCAGCCTCATTGGTTTTCCCTCTCTGCATGTGGATAGACCCCCTAATCTGCACCACACAATTTGGCACAGAAATAGGTGTTACTTTAAATTGCTTGCTAGTTATGTCATTTGCATTAGATTGTACCCCAAGCTGGACAGTTATCACATTGGGGTCAGGAATTGTACTCTTTGAATCAAAAAAAGCACAAAATTAAAGAGCTGGAAGAGACATTAGCAGCTGTCATCTAATCTTCTCATTTTGCAGATGAGTAAACTAAGACCCAGACTAAAAAAATAAATTCTCTTACTTCTCTTTAATTGTCATGGTACATATCAAGTGCTTGATTCAGAATTTCTGTTTGGTAAAGGCTTAAAGAATGATCAGAGAAGGAAATTGGATAAGTAAATAGGGGAAGAAATGTCCTAGGTCCTACCTAACCTGAAAGGCTTTTGGAGGTATGTTCAAAAAGTAATCTGAAGTCTACAGTTCATGTATCTCTAACATGTATTCTATGGAGCACCAGCTGGAAGAGATGCTCCAACAAAACATGGTCCTATAGTTAAATAAGTTTGGCAAAGGCTTCATTTTGTGCAACCCTCTTGGGGAACTAGATGGATATCAGCATAAAGAGGCTCTGCAGTAAGTGCACCCAATTAACACCAAGACGCACAAACACTTGGCAACAAATCAACTTTCACAGATCATCTATCAACATTTAAGGAAAAGAGAATGAAATAGTGTTTCTCAGAAATCACATTAGAAAATAATCCAAATTCACCAGGCAAATTCTACCTAAGAATATTTCCCAAAATAATTTTGCACATTTATCCATGGATTTCTGCTATGGTGTGCCACAAATCTGAGGGGGGAAAGAGGTCATCATTCTCTTTGTAAAACCAACTTATGTGGTGCTCCGTTCCTTCTTTTATGGTGTGTTACCTGCCTCCTGGATGCACCAGGTACAACCTTTAGGCAGCCCAGGAATCCATCCTTGCTTGGGGCTTCCCCTCTGAGGGTAGCAGGTTGTGGAAAAGGGGAGGGACGATCAGGAAATCAGGACTGCCTTGATCAGTGGCAGTTGAAAACAGATGGCTCCCCCTAGGGAATTCCTCCTCTTTGATTCTAGTGGTATTTATAGAAGGGAAAGAATTACACAAGCAAATTTTTGTGTTATAATCTTTGAAATCATTTTTAGATATAGTATAAAGTATAGTCCTAATTTCTAATTGAATCTGATATACCATCAGCTATAAGTTAACTTGTCTGACACAACTATCAAGGAAAAATGTTTTGAAAAGATTAACTTGTTTCTAAATTTTTTAATTAATTCATTGTTGTATTATAGTTGTCCCACTTTTCCCCCATTGCTCTCCCCTGCCCCACCCACCCTACCCCGTCTCCCACAGTCAACCCCCACCTTGCTGTTCATGTCCAAGGGTCATTTATACTAGTTCCTTGACTAAATCCTCTTTTTCCCCCTTTCTCCCCTTTCCCCCTCCTCTCTGGTCATTGTCAGTCTGTTCCTTGGTTCCGTGCCTCTGGGAGAGTATTATGCTTAGTGAAATAAGCCAGGTGTCAAAAAGAGTATATTTGCACTTGGAAGAATGTTGGAAATTTGTAGTCAACCTCATTTTACAGATTAAGAACAAGAGACCTAAAGAAGTCCAATGACCTTGCAAGGTTAAATGGTTAATTTGTGACAGAAGCAGGTGTAGAAACAAGCTCTGCTGAGTTCCACTCTGATGCTCTTACTTTTATATCATTCTAACAATGCAAACATATCATAAAATTACTTTATCTTCTCAAAAACAGAGAGAAATATCAAAGCAAGACAAAGTTCAACAAATTTTGGGGCTGGGTTAAACCTCTATCTAACTGGCCACTATCTAATAACAGGTGAATTCTTTAAAGTTAGGCCAGTACACTGAAGAGACTTTTAGTCCCAGGTATTAAGTAAAACTGAAACATAAATGTTTTTCAAAGCAAGTAATTTCCTTCTTCTCAGAATGGCCTTAGTAATACATTTTCCATTAAAAATAGAATCCACTCAATTGGCACCCTGCTAAAGAGCAAATTGATGCAATTAAGACAAAAATATCAATATAATGATGAATGTCAAATGATAAAAGTAACAAGTTACTGAAATATTTTTTGAGAGATCTATTTAGGAACCACAGGTAACTTGGTCACAATATTAATGAAGGAAATTGGTGTTTAAAACACTCCCCAGGAACTTTCACTGCTTGCCAAGACTGGGCAGCAGGACTAGGGTTGTCTTCCCACTTAAAACAACTCCCCAAAAATGCAAGAGTATATGAAATAATGGTCTTCAAGACATAGTACGCAAGTAACAAAGAATAGCGATCTCTGAAAGACAGAACACAAATGAGGTGAACCCTACAACTGCTCCAGCTCTCTGTCTCGAAAGAGTTTCCATGACATGACACAAGGAGGAGAATCGTGACAGGGCCCAGCAGACAACCTGAAACAGGGAATAGAGCTTGGAGTGGGGGTGACCATACAGCTAGAGTTCACAAAGCAGAATATTGAAGAGGAGAGAGGTACACTGACTAACTTCAGATATCTGAAGAGGGTATTCAGCTGAGTACAGATCAGTGCATATGTGTGAAGAAACTACCTGAGAGGCTAGGGAAAGACCACCTGAAAGGAGTAAAGGTAACAATGCCCAGCTGTTCCCACCAGCCAGACTAAAAACCCCATGATTCATGAGGCACTGGGTAGAGTACGCAGAAGGGACCTGCATCAACAATGGAGAATAATTAGATCTAGATGAAATGTTACTCTGCCCCCAAAATAAACCTTAAAAGTAAGACATGAAAAGATCAGATGTTTTCAAATAGAACCAGAGACATGGAAAAAAGGAACAGATTTTCAGTGTGCAGAGGGGAAGGGAGAGGGGGAAAAAGAGGCAAAGAAGGGGAACAGTTTAGTCAAGGAATTGCTATAAATGACCCATGGACATGGACAGATTGTGGGGATTGACTGTGGAAGAGGGGAGGGAGGGTGAGGCAGGGAAGAGCAACGGGGGAAAAATGGGATAAATGTAATACAACAACAATAAATTAATTTTTTTTTAAAAGATCAGATGTTTTCAAATCACTGTACCCACAAAGCTTAAGAATATTCATAGGAATACAAAATATTCAATAGCAAAATTTACAAAGTAAAATTTACAAAGCCTTCTATTCAACCATAAAATTGCCAAATATACAAATAACCAAGAATATACAACCAAAAACCAGGAGGGAAACCAAGTTGAAATAGACATAGGTGTTAGAATTAGCAAACAAGACATTAAAACAGTCCTAACTGTGGTCCATATGCTCAAAAGGATAAATAGAAAATATAAATATAAGAAGACCCACACTGAACTTCCATAGATGCATACAATAATGTCTGAAATAAAATACACTTGATGGAATTAATAGCAAATTAGAGACTGCATAAGATTTAGTAAACTTAGAAATAATAGAATAGAAAATATCCAAAAAAAAAAAAGAGAGAGAGAAAAAAGTGAATTTTTTAAAAATGAATAGAGCATCAGAGAGCTGTAGAAAAGCTTCAAGTGAAGTCCCTCAAGGGGAGACAGGGCACCAAAAATGTATATATTTAAAGAAATAATGGACAAAATTTTTCCAAATGTAATGAAAATACCAACTCACATGTTCAAGAAGTTCAGTGAATTCCAATTACAAGAAATGTGAAGAAAACTATATCAAGACATAGTAATCAAATTGTTCAAAAATGGTGATAAAAAGAAAATTATTAAAGACAGAAGGGAACAAAAATAAAGAGGACAGCAGATTTCTCTTTGGAAATAACATAATTAAGTTAGTGGAACAACATCTAAAATACTGAAAGAAAAAAAACTGTCAACCTAGATTCTATACCAAATAAGAATATCATTTTTTAAATCAAAAGAAAAAAAAAATTGGGTTTCATAAAAAATTAAAACTTCTGCTCTTTTAAAGATTCTATAAATAACATCAAAGACAAGCCACAGACTAGGGATAAATTTTTTTTTTTCTTTTTTAAAGATTTTATTTCATTATTTTTAGAAAGAGGGGAAGGGAGAGAGGCAGAGAGGGAGAGAGACATCAATGTATCGTTGCTTTTCACCTGCCTCCAGCCACAGACCTAACTGAAGACCTGGTTCGCAACCTTGTTATGTGCCCTGGCTGGGGAATCGAACCTGCGACCTTTAGGTTCGCAGGCTGGCGCCTTAACTACTGTGCTACCAGCCAGGGCCTGGGATAAATATTTTAAAGTAGATATTAGATGTAAAGATTTTTATCTAGAATATATAATGATCTCTGAAAACTCAACTGTAAAAAAAAAATAAACAACCCAGTTTTTAAAAATGGGCAAAATATTTGAAGAGACGCTTAACCAAAGAGGATATACAGATAGCAAATAAATACATGAAAAGACATTTAATATCACTATATTATTTATTGAATGACTGAAATCTCAAAGCCCAAATATACTAAATGTTAACAAGGATACAGAGCAATTGAACTCTCCTGCTCTGCTGCTGGGAGTGTAAAATGGTACAAACCCTTAAGAAAACAGTTCAGCAATTTCTTAAAAATTAACCATATATGAACCCTATGATCCAGCCATTCTGCCTTTTTGTATTTACCCAAGAGAAATGAAAGCACACAAACACTCCTACATGAATGTTCTTAGAAGATTTACTGGCAATAGCCAAAGGCTGCAAACTACGCAAATGCCCATCAGCCGGCTACTAGATAAACAAACTGTGGTACCTCCACAATGGAATACTACTAGACAATAAAAGGGCATGAGCTGTTTATAAACTCTGTAACATAATGAACCTAAAAATAATTATACCAAATAAAAGAAACCTGACATCCCCCCCAAAAAAATTAAATACTATGACTTTACTAATGTAAACTTCTAGATAATGCAAACTAGCAATATTGACAGAAAGCAGATCAGTGGTTTTTGGGGGGTGGAGGGCAGGGAGGGATGGCTGGGAAAGATTACAAAGGAGCACAGGGAAACTTTAGGGAAGGCAGATTATTATCTTGACTACAGTGATGGTTTCCTTGGTATAATCATATGTGAAGGTATCATACTGTAAAAGCATGCAGTTTATTACACATAGTGCTCACTTCAGCAGCACATGTATTACACATCAATTATACCTAAATAAAGCTTTCTATAAATAAATAAGTAAATACACTCCCCCATGATATCACTGTCTGTTTCCTGAATGCTGCCATCAACTTCCACTATTTCTAATAAATGTATTTAGTATAAATACAGCTCAGAAACAGTGTGGTGTTTTTTCACCCCTGTCTTCTTAAGTATTTTAAAACTGATACCTCAGTGTATTTTCACAATACACTGAGAAAGAGAACCTGTGATTACCTAACCAACTTCTAATGATTGTCTTCATTTGGAGCAGGACAATTAACTAATTCTACTAGAGACTTGCTGAGCTCACAACTTAATCTATTACTTTCTGACAGAAAACTGGAATGGTGCCCATATGGCCTAGCATCCTACTACACCTTTCTCTTCCACAAGACTCCTTTAAGACAGCTTCTCTGGACAAGAGAATGTTCATTTACCAACCAGGAAACCACCTCACACCACAGGAATATAGAGACCACCTGAGCCAGAGGTAACATCACCATCTGTGTCTGAACCAGGCTTGCGAGTCCTGGCAACCCATGCCTGTCTAATCACAAGAGGCATATAGATGGCCATATGGCAGAAGAAAGTAGAGAAATCAGTAAATTATCAGCTTTGAGACTAAAAAATGCATGATGACAAAACTGCTAGCATTTAATCTAAAAGCTAAAACTGCATGTCTTTTCACAGCTTTGTGTGAAAGGGATCCTTTCTCCCAAATCATCTGAGGTGAAAGTGTCTTCATTTATGCCTTTTGTTGAAGTTTGACTACTAAGCACTTCTCAAAAAAACCACTTGTGAAAACAATAGATGTAATTTTTCTAAGTTCAAACATCTACAAAATTAACTGACTTCTTAATTAAGAAAGCAAGTGCTGCAATTTTCAATTTATCAGTGAGCCTCCAAATTTCAAAAGTTCTACTTGATTAGTCATAGTTTGAAATTGAGAATGTATTGCCCATGAAAACAATGCTCTTACTTATTGGTTGGTTCAGCAAACTTTAGAGGGCTGCCTAATATTGAAGCTTTGGGGATTCAGAGGGTTCAGGACCTTGTTCTTGCACACAGAGACTTTTTATTTTAGTAGAGAAGTATAGATGTGCAAAAATGAAAATAACACATGTAATAAATTAGTACATGGCAGGTACTATGAATACCATTTAGAGCAGTGTTTCTTCGGAACATGGCCAGTTCCCTCAAACTTATGTAAAAACGCAGATCCTTGAGCCCTTCCCTTGCTCTTCTGAAGCCAGATCCCTAGCAGTTATTTGTATGAACACAAAGTTCCTAAGCAATGATATAAGTTGTGCATGCAATGTACTATAAAAAGTTTAAAAAGGGAACTGCTATGGTCAGGCAAAGCTTTAGAGATTCAGAATTGATGAACAGGATTCATAACATGGAAACCAAAACCAAAATATTCCACACAGGGATTCTGACTTGGGAATGACAGAGTAAGGACCTCCAAAAACCCACTCTTCTCATAAAAAGCCATGAGAATACTTGCAAAAATGGTCAAAATCCTCTTTTTCAGAACCCTGGAAGTCAGTCAAAGGTTTATAATAATCCAAGATGTGGTTTTTTTTTTAAAGTGACTTACTCGCCATAAGAAACAGGGAGCTTTGTGGGATTTTAAATTGCCCTATTCCCATCCCCCTCTCCTAAACTCTACAATAATCATGCTAATCAACAGCTTTGAAATCACAAAAGCCATGAAAACCAGCAATTTAGCAGAGGGTAAAATGGATTTAGAACTCTCCAAAAGCCCCATCCCTCTATTTGACCTGTCTGGCAGTTACCTGAATACCTCCACTTCCAAGGCTCATCTTTACTGACCTGAGTCGGAGATCTCACTCAGTGGAAACAGGCTTTTTCCCCCTTAGGGCATTTGTCAAAAACAATCAGCAGAAATTGTTTAATATTACAGTTGCCTGGTGCAGCAGTGGCAGTGGGAACAAATGAAAAGATTTTTAAAAACTTAAAAAGGAAAAACTGTCCTTAAATTGATATGTCCATGGGGACTTTGAAGACTTATGACCTATTTCTGAATAGCCAAAAGGCCATATGCAGAGCTGCATATAACTCACACTTCTGACTGACCATAAAGCTCTGGACAAGCCAGAAGTAAAAGCTAAGGTATGTTATAAATTCTGCCACAACGTTGTAGACAGTCCCTAGCACACACAGAATTCTTGGATAAGTAGGAGAATAAAGTTTTAAAAGTTGGTTGGGGTCAGACTACCAAAAGTGTCCCAGCTTGAAGTGATAAAAGGCCTGAAATAAAAGAGCCACTTTGAAAATGGAAAGGAAGGATCAAGTGACACATTATAAACAGACCTGGAGACTGATGCCACAGGCAATGTGTATGGGAAACATTCAAAAATGATCCCAAGTTTTCAAGGCTCAGTCATTGCAAGAGGGCAACTCCACTGGCAAAAGTAAGGAAATCAAAAATAGTTGTTTAGAAAAACAAAGAAAAGTAGAAAGAGTCTGATTTAGGATAGGTGGAGCTTGAATCTCTGAACATATGAGCAGAAACCACCAGTACGGGTAAGGGGTTGAAAATGTGGGATTGAGAAAGACTGAGGAAATAGTTATAGTCCTGGCTTACGCCTCCTGCCCTGGAATCCCATCCAGTTTAGCATTCATCCCAGGCAATAGTGTCTCAGTTTGGGCAATAAATCATATGGCCACCCTATCGCTGAGGGGAAATGTAAAAAGATGAGGGAAGAGCTCACAGGATAAGACTTTGGGCAATGCCCATGGATGGGTGAGAGGAGAAGGAGTAGAGCCAGTTGTGGGGACAGAAGAGCACAATCAAAGAAGCAGGACTGTGACTCAAAGAAGTGAGGAAGGAGACTAACAAGGGAAAGATGGCCAGCCCTGGTGTGGTCATGAGGGACACCAGAAGACACATCCACCAAGTTGCAGATTTTTAGAGACCCATATTTCCTTATAATTTTGTAATTCAAGAAAGTAACAAGTTAGAAGATTATTTGTTAATGTGAAGCTAGCTGTTAGGAACTACAAGAAATGAATGAAGTAATAGTAGATAAAATAGTAGATAATAAAAAGGTCGATGTCTCATAGGAGGTCTGGACTGGAGGGAGGGAAATAGTAGAGACAAGAATTAAAACATGTAAATGATTAAATTTGAGAAGTGCAGGATTTTTTTCTTAAGAATAGATGAAGGGATGAAGGCAGAAAATGTTTGACAATGAGAGCTTATGGTGACATAAAAAGAAGAGAAGATGACGGTGCTCCCTGACACCAGGAATGACCTTCACTTATCTTGTGTAGTTGCGCCTGCCCACTTGGATTCAAATCTCAACTCTGCCACCAGTTCTGTTATTCCAAGCAAGTTATTTGACCTATCTGTACTTCCATTTCTTCACCTGTAATAGAAGGATAATAATATCAATCTCATGAGATTGAGTTTATCCAAGTGAAAGTGTTTACAAGAGAGCTTCATACGCAGTAAGTGTTCAGTTGTTATTTTACATAGTATTGCTTAGAGCTACACTGCCTTGCATAGTTATTGGAGCTCTCTAAATGCTCCATGAATGGATGAAGTCAGAATCCAGGTAATCACCTTAGAACTAGGATGTGAGGATGCTGTCAAAGAATAAAGATCAAGAAGATGAGAATTCTAGGATTGTGCCTGCAAAATTAAAGTGACTAATAACTGAGCATGTTAATGGGGACACTCCTGAAACCCAAAGGAAGCTGATGGTGATCAGAAGTGAAAAGGACGAAGAGAAGATGTGAGGGCCTACAAAGGGAGGAGCAGAGCAAGTTAAAAGATGAACACTTCAGTATTCCCACATCATGAAGTGTTTGTTATCCCCTTAGTATCTGGGAAACACATTAGGAAAGTTCACTGCAGAAAAGCATTAGTCAGTTATGCACATACACACAGAATCCAGAAAATGAGGTGAAACACCTTTGCTTTCCCACATTGGCACCCTTCAATTAATTCAGCCCACCTCAAATAAGCATTTATTTCAAGTTCTACTCTCTCTCTTTCTGGACTTTCTCTCTTTTTGCTTTCCCCTCCCACCACCTGTCACACCTTATTGGTCCCTTTCTATCTCCTTTCCCTCCTTCCAAACCCCAACTCCCAGAGCTTCAAATCTTCAAGTTAACATTGGCTACCTTTTAGAGCAAACTTTTGATTTATTATTATGCTAACAAAATCTCAACCTCTTGTCAGTATACAGGGGCAGACAACCTGGAGACAGTACATACCTTTGACTTTTAATTGTACCTGGACTTTAGTTAAAACCCTAACAGTCAATGTTTACATATCTAACTTGGCTGGGATGTGATCATGGAACTAGACAGGAAACTCTCAGAGATGAGTTAATGAAATTAGCTTGTCCGGGAATCCCTGGGGAGATCCTAATGAAGCAACTGGCTCAATCAGATAGCCCCTCCTAGCCCGTCTCATTATTGAAATTAGGGTAATAAACTAACCTTCCTTTGATCCTGGTATCTGTGAAATTCATGTATTCACTAAGATAAAAACCTCAACCCAATGATGTCAGGTTGAAGATGTCTTCTCAAAGAGTCTCTTCCCTTACTACTCCCTATTCTCCCTGTTCCCCTTTTCCTTCTCCCAATAAACTTATGGCTTAATTCCACAGTGGTCTCTGGGTGTGATTTCTCTAAGCAAGGCTGACCTTACACCTTTTTATTGCAATTTACAAAAGATCCCTCTCATACCAGTAATGAGAGAAGAAATAGAAACTGTTTAGGAGCAAAGAAAATCCTGACTTGACAGGTAAAACTCTGTTAAGCACAAAGTTTGTCTTAGCCTATGGAATAGTGTCTAAACAGGGCAGTTCCCTAATGAATGTTCCATGAATGAGTAAATTAATAAATACAAACTCCAGAGTAAAACATGGCTGACCTAAACAGCAATGACCGTGACATTCATAATAGTCTCTCTGAGCCTTCTGTTTGCTAACTCACCCTGTGTTAGATGAGTTGCATTAAGAGTCCCAAGTGATCACACCTTCCTGAATACACACTTTTTGGTAGTTCCTTCTCACATTAACTCTGGACTTGGCCATGTGATTTGCTTTGACCAGTGGGAATGCAGTAACTTTCACTAAGCAGAAACTTGAAAAAATTTTTCACATTAACTGACACTAACATGAAAACAAGCCTGAGCTAACCTGCTAGAGGGATGTGAGAAACACATGAGGGACAGGTGAACTGTCCCTGTCAAGGTCATCCTAGACCCACCAGCCACCAGTCTATCCACCAGCTGACCACATAGGTACGTGATGTACTTTAGTCAAAATCATTGGAGCCACCCAGTTTACCTTTTAACACGTGATATATAATAAATGGTTATTATGTTAAGCCACACAGTCTGAGAGGTATCAAGCAGCAATGGCTAACTGATCCACTTTCAAAGCCCAAATCCCCATCTGGCTACGTCAGACTGGCAAAGCCATTGTACCACCTTGTAGCTGTGTCATGTGACACAGAGTCTAGTGGTCATGCCTGGTAGCACTGCTTGGAGAACACCAGACTAAATACAACTTTCCTGCCTGCCCTTCACCTTTCATTACATAGGGATAAAAGGAAACAAAGGTTAAAGGTCCCCTTGAGCTACCAAGACTAACTGCATATTGCCGAAGGTACCATTTCCCTTGACTAAATACTTCCAAACACATTTCAGCTCCTGAGCATTTTAAACACAGATCGAAAATAATATAAATAATGTGTGTATGTGTATATATATACATACACACATAGATATGTATTTATATCTATATGGCTTTTTATAAATCAATGTAAGGAACATTTTGAATGTTAAAATGATGTGAATTTCCACAATTCTACCTGGCTTTTCAGGCACCAGACCCATCAATCTCTAGGACTTGACACCAGGCAGTTCATTGTTTTTCAAATTTACGACATTTTTCAGTCCATTGTTTTTAAACTGTCACCCTCAGTGGGTTGCTGGCACAACTCATTGCTACTCTCAGCTCCCACTGAGCTCTGGTGATGTGCTAGCAAAATTTTCAGTTGACTGATCTCCAGGATGATAAATCCTCTCTGTGTGCTTCCTCTGGTGACATTATTAGTATTGTCCTCCCCCTTATCTCAAGCAGATATAATCAAGGTAGTGACTGTCCATCCTTAACACAGATAATCAAAAGGACAAAAAATGAAAATAGTAAGTCTACCAATTTCTTGGTAAGATAAAGGACTAATTCTCACCTAGACATTCCAATAGTTTTATGTCATTGCTGCAGAAATGTCCTTAGTATTGCAACATCTGTCCGGTGTCTTGAGAAACTATTCTGTATCTGATTCTCAGTTTTAAAAGGTTTATTTTGACCTGTTGAATTTCCTCATTTGTTTTCTGAAATGCACGGCTTATGGGCTTTATTCTCATCTCAGGGATGGACTGATTTCTCCCAGAGTTCTACAAGTAATTGCAGAGGGTCAGTGAAGATGGAAGTCAGTTTCTTCTCTCTGGGCATTAGCATAGGGCGGAGTAAGTACCTGGATGCAGGAATCAAAAAACTAGGTCCTGCTGAATCTGTACTAACCAGTGGTGCGGTCTCATACAAATCACAATCAGGTGTGATTCTCAGGTTCCCCACCTACAAAATGAAAATTTACATTTTTACAGCTCCTTTTAGCACTGAAAGCTTATTAATTGCCCACAAAACTTTATGAGTTAACACACAGTTGACTAATTACAAAAAATTCATGTTTTCAAGTCCAAATATTATTGACTGATAATGAGTCAATTCATGCTTGTACTTGCATTAGATTTTGCTATAAAATTGCCAATCAACAATGTGTTCATGAACAGATGGATGTAGTCTGCTGCATAAGTTAATTCAGGTTTGCAACTGCATTCGATTTTGTATAAAATTGCCAATCAGCAATGGGTTAAGATGGGGTTACATCCCAATAAACCCACTATAAGTTGAAAATATCATAAATTTAAAAATGTGTTCAATACTACACCGTAGAGTAACTATCTGTTGTTTACCCTCATGATCGCATGGCTGACTGGGAACTGCAGCTTCTTGCCACTGCCCAGCAACAAGAGCGATCGTAATTCCACATAGTGCTAACCCAGGAAAAGGTCAAAATTCAAAACTCGAAGCAGTTTCTACTGAATGAGTGTAGCTTTGGCACTAGAGTAAAGTCAAAAAAAAAAGTATGTTAAATGATCATAAATCCAGTATCATCTGTAGATTTTTTTTTCAACATTTACGGTGTTTTCAATCAGTATACCTAGGTCTGTCCAGAAAAGTCCAGCCATTGTTGATATGAAGAGAACAGTTCATGCGACATTGATCTATGTAACCTGGTAGCCAAGGAAAGTGTACAGGAACGTGTGTATGTAAACAGTGACAACTTCGCTGTACTAGTCAGTGGGGGCAGTTGAGTGAGCAAGTGTCCTGCATGGCCATTGCGTTCAAAATGACTAAGCAAGTAGAGTAATGAATCTGCATCACATTTTGCATTTAAGCTTGAACATTCTTTTGCAGAAACTATTCAGATGACTCAGAAGGCTTTTGGGGATGATGCCATGAGTGCAGCACAAATAAAAGTGTGGCACAAACACTTTGAAGATGGTCAAGAATCTATCGAAAGTGATCCATGTTCTGGAAGACCTGCAGCAAGCAGAACACCTGAAAATGTTGAACATGTACAATCTGCAGTCAACAAAGATTGGCAACTGATAGTGCAAGAACTAGAAGCTGAACTGGGAATTCCAAAAACTAGCATGTCTGAGATTTTTTTCAATTTTTTAAAATTTTTTATTAAATATTTTCATTATTTTCCAGAGAGAAGGGCAGGGCGGGAGGAAGAAAGGGAGAGAAGTATCAGTGTATGGTTGCCTTTCACCTGCCTCCAGCTAAGGACCTGGCTGGAGACCTGGTTTGCAACCTGGTTATATGTCCTGACTGTGGAATTGAACCAGAACCTTTGGGTTCATAGATTGGCACCAATCCACTGAGCCACACCAGCCAGGGCCATGTTCCAGATTTTGATGCAGGATTTTGGCATGAAACATGTGTCAACTTATATTCCACAGCTTCTGACACCAGAGCAGAAGGAACGTCATATTGCAGTTGCTAATGATTTGATTCAAACCACAACCAATGAACAGCTTTCCTCAAGAAGGTTCCTCAGAGCCCTGGCTGATGTGGCTCAGTGGATTGAGTACCAGCCTGAACTGAGAGGTCACAAGTTCAATTCCTAGTCAGGGCATACGCTGGGTTGAGGGCCAGGTCCCCAGTTGGAGCTGTGCAAGAAAGGCAGATGATGGATCACACATTGATGTTTCTCTCCCTTTGTCCATCCCTTCCTCTCTCTAAATGTGAATGAATAGATTATTTTTAAAAGGTCATAACCAGAGATAAATGGTGGATCTAGGGCTATGATCTGGAAACAAAGGACCATTCATCCCAATGTAAGCCACCTAGTTCTCCATGCTCAAAAAAGGCAAAGCAAAGTTGCAGCAAAATCAAGACCATGTTATCAGTGTTTTATGATTGGGAAGGTGTTGTTTATCACAAGTACACCTCTCTAAGCCAACAATTAATTAGGAGTACTACCTCAACATTCTTCATCAGTTGAGAGATGCAATACGACAAAACAGCCACGGATATGGGCAACTGGTGATTGGCAGCTTCATCACAACAACATACCTGCTTATGCATCACATCTCATTCAGAACTTTTTGGAAAAACATCCAGGTGACTACAGCCCAGAATTGGCAACCTGCAACTTCTGTATTTTCCCAAAACTAAAATCACATTTGAAAGGGAAGAGATTTCAGATCATCGATGAGATTCAGGAAAATATGATGGGGCAGCTGATGGTGAATCCAGCAAAGGATTTGGCAGAGTGTTTTGAACAATGGAAAAAATGCTGGGAGAACTGTGTGAGGTCCCAAAGTGTCTACTTTGAAGGGGACTGAGATATCATTGTCCTACATACAATGTTTCTTGTATCATGTATCTTCTTCAGTAAATGTCTCTATTTTTCATACTGTGTAGCTGGATACTTTTGGGACAGATCTCTTATTTCTTTATGTAACTTGTATGCCTGTAAAACAACTGTATAAATTTTTTTCTTTTCTTTTTTTTTTGAAGAGTTTCCATGTTTATTTACATACATTTTAAAGTTACTCCAAGAAATCACTTTGCCACCCTATCTAATATTTACAGATTTCTTAGATCGCAAATAAAAAATCAAAACACAGCAAACCTAAGTAACTTACCCAGGGCCCCTTTATCTCCCCAATCCCGCTGTAGCCATAAAACAGGGCTTGCTGCTCTTTCTTTAGTTTGCCTTCCAGCTGATGAGCCAAACCTGCACAGGTGGCAGCTCAACTCTAAAGTCACAGGGTTTGCTTTGAGGTTTTCCATGCATTGGGTCATAGAGGAAGCTGCTACTAAGCCTGACAGTTGGCACTCAAAAATGTGGAATAAATTAACTTGAATGAGGCAGTTAATGAGTAGTGGTTAAAACAAATAATTAAGAAAGACCTTTCGTAGAGGGAGCAGTATTGCTGCATTACTGGGAAGCAGACTTCCCTAAATTATTTGCGCAACCACTTACTTACACACATCTTAAAGTTACTACAAGATATTTTAAATATTTTAACAGTTAATACAAGAAAAATATGAAGTGAACTGTTTATGACACTAAAAATTACTTATATTTGTAAAAGCAAACCTGGGAACTGAATTCCCTAATGACTCAAGGCTCTGGTTAAAATGCTTCTTCTCAATGGATGTTACTGGTATCATTTTCACTTTATTCTATTGATGTGCTCTTCTGCAAGCCAGAAGAGTGACTTTTGCAACTGGATGAAAACCAGCAATCAATTTCTTGAGATTTCTGATGTCTGAGAAATGCAGTCAGTTTTTCACAAGGAACTGGCTTTTGCTCAGCTTCCCCTTCTCCTTAAAGTAAGTAAACAGGTGTGGTGGTCTCCTCCACCTGACCTCTACACCATACTTGTCCTCAGGGGTGTCTTCAATCAGAACAGCCCCAGGCTCCGGGCTCATGGGAGTACCAAGGTGAAGGGAGCAGCCTGTCTGGCTGTTTTCCTCTCACCTGGGGAAACAGGCACCTGCTTTACAGAAGATAACTCTGGGGTCTGGATATCAGATGCAATAAACATGTAAGGTAAGTTTTGAAGTGCGTGTGCTGACGGTTCCCCACAGCTTTGGGAACTGAGCAGTGGAACTAAGGGCCTTCTGGAAATGTCCTTTTCTGAATGATTGGGGCACTCCTGGATTCAGGGGCTCTCAAGTGAGGCTGAACTGGAAGAAGGCTGTGGACTCTCAACTGATGTGGAAATTTGGAGGTGGTAGATTTTATACGTGATTATTTTCCCTGGTCTCGTTGAGGACGTCTCAGTCTCCTGTTGGCTAGGAACTGTCTTTCTGCTATTATACCAAACTGAGGTAATACCCACAAAATGATGGTGTTGTGATTAATGGGCTTGCAGGGCACCCCTCTATTGTGGGTGATCAGATGCTGCAGCAATCCACAGTGGTGTTTGGGGCCCTCCAGTGGCTGTTGGTGGAATTGCAGTGGGGCTTTCTGGGACGTTCGGCCCCTCTTTCTGGGAGGCATCAGTAGGTGAGTGAAGTACAGCTTGTTCATTGTATTCATATATCTTGTTCTATTTTGCTTGTCTGTTTGTTTTGTTCATTATAGTCCTGTGATAGGTGAGATCATATGGTATTTGTCTTTCACTAACAATGAATAGACCTTCAGTGGGCAAGGGGGAGGGGAGAGAGGGGAAGAGGAGGCAAAGAAGGGGAGCAGTTTAGTCAAGGAACTAGCATGGAGGGAACCATGGACATGGGCAACAAGTGGGATTGACTTTGCGGGGGAGTGGGTGGGTGGGGAAGGGGACAGAGGGGAGTAAAAAGGGGATAGATGTAATACAACAACAATAAAATTAAATTTTAAAAATTAATTTAAAAAAAAAGCCGTTTGGAGCCACATGGTGCTGGTTGTAGTCACTTAAGGCGAGAGGCTCCAATTCCAACCCAGCTGTGTGGGGCCACTGATCCCCCAGCTGTGCCGCATTTGGGACCGGAGCCTAAAATTTTCATAAGTATTTTTAGGTTCCCCATTTCATCTTGGGATTGGAAGGGTTTGAAAAGTAATTAGGTAATTCGATCAATCAACAAACACTTACTGAGCATTTTATTATGTGCCAGACCCTAAGCTAGGGGCTTGGGAAAATAAAATGAAAAGTGATTACAATACTGACGTAATTATCTCTCTCTGTCTCTCTTTTTTTTTTTTTTTTTTTTTTAGATTTTATTCATTATTTTTAGACAGGAAGAGGAGGAGGAAGAAAAGGAGAGCAACATTAATGTATGGTTGCCTTTCACCGGTCTCCAGCTGGGGACCTGGCTGGAAACCTGGCTTGCAACCTGGGTATGTGCCCTGACTGGGAATTGGACCAGTGATACTTGGGTTTGCAGGCTAGTGCTCAATCCACTGAGCCACACCAGCCAGGGCCACTAATTATTTCTTAACAAAAACATTGAATGAGAGACTTGTACACATCTAGCCTAAGAAACATTTTAATTCAATGGAAAACTATATTACACAAGACTCAAGAAGAGTCTAAAATCTTTTGTTAAATAAATATATTGATAATACACATCCTTTGGTGTATTCTAAAGAGATAATGTGAAAGTGATTTGAGCTCTGAAAACTATTTAAATTCATTGCATTGGTAAGCTTGGCATCTGTATAGTAGAAAAGAGCTATTATTGGGTTGGCCAAAAAGTTAGTTTGGATTCCTTCCATAAGATGGCCCTAGTAGTCCTCAGTTGTCTTTAACTTCAGTCAAAACAATTTTGTTGGATTGTATTATAACAGCTGTCATAGCAGCATGCATTTTTTTAAACATCAATATTGAGGAATTTTTATGTAACCATCTTAATATTGAAGATGGAAGAAAATACACAACATTTTCAGTATACTGTGCTTTATTTTTCAAGAAAGGTCAAAACACAACTAAAACCAAAAACAAAATTTATGCAATGTATGGAGATGGTGCTGTGACTGACTGAAGGTGTCAAAAGTGGTTTGTGAAGTTTCATGCTGGAGATTTCTGTCTAGACAATGCTCCACAGTCGGTAGACCAGTTGAAGTTGATAGTGACTGAATCAAGATATGGAGAACAATCAACTTATTCTACCTTGTGGAAGATAGCTGATATACTCAAAATATTCAAATCAAGAAAGTGATTGGTGAAAATGAAAAATGTGTTTTTTATTTCATGGAAAAATCCATACAGACTTTTTGGTCAACTCAAAATAATTTTTTTTCTATCCCTCCTTCCTCTTTCCATCTCCTTTTCCTAGAATTAATCTGACTTCTCTCTCACTCCTCCTACCCAAGCTGTACTCAAAGGGCATACTATCAGAGTAACAAAATCATCAGGCATCTTCATCCTGGCTATCAATGTTGGTGAAAGATAACAGCTTTCTTTGGTATTAACCTGGCCACTTCCTTTCCTCTGCTCAATACATGCTCATGCCAAAATGACTTGAAAACCAAGGAGGTGATAGAAAATCTGGTATTAGCTATAGTTTTCTATGTATTAGAAAACCTACAAAAGTTTTTATATTAACCAGGAAGCTCAATAATGCACATTGGCAGAAAGAGTCCATATCAGTTATTCTTGACAAGGATCAATAAAATGGAATCTGTCGTGTGACCACATCTTACAAAATAGATTTTTCTTTGGCTTTTTTTTTTTTTTTTTGAGGGGGGTTGTTGTTTGTGCGTCAACTAATTAATTTAGAAGAATAACTTGAATCTCTAGTGCTCCTACACATCAGGAACAAAGTCTTTTAGCATAAAAACCTGAGGTAACTTGCTGTTTCAAATATAATAAAGACTTATTAGTGGTCTTGTATTAGAAAAGATAATTTACCTCAGAGATAAAAGAAACAATTCAAATGTCTTTAAAACACTGTATTTGGGCTATATTTAATGAGCTATAGTCTAAGAACAAACCAAAAAAAAACCTTAAACGTTATTCAGTAGTCTAATTGCCAATGATAAAATGGTTGTTATTTGCAAGTATTTTAATCTACAGCAGGGTGATATAAAAATATGCTATTATTAGGAATTAGGATTTTCAGTTTAAGAGAAAAAAGGCAAGTGTGTAATTTTTTTAGGTGAAAATTCTACAACCCGATAGCAGTAATGGCCCAGTAATGAGCACCCCTACTGACCAGAGTGGGGACTCAAATATTACAAACCACTAAACAGAACCAGGACTTCTTAGAGAAAACACTAATTCCAGGTCTAGAGCAGGAATTATACAAGATCAGCTTGGAGCATTTTGTTACTCTAGAAAGCAAGGAAGCCATCAAAGTTGAAAGGGGCTTAAAAGAATCACCTTAAGGGGACTCCCACTGGCCAGAGATGGAAAATTTTGAGCATCAAAATTAATAATGATTGCAATTGGTTGAAATACACTGAATATATAAAAATCCATGATGAAACTTTTCCCCCATTTCCAATACTGTATTTTACATCCCCATGGCTATTCTGTAACTACCTATTTGTACTTCTTAATCCCCTCATCTCTGCACCCATTCCCTGACACCCCACTTTTATCTGGCAACCATCAAAATGCTCTCTATATCCATGATTCTGTCTCTATTCTTGTTTGCTTAGTTTGTTTTTTAGATTCAATTGTTGATAGGTATGTATTTAATGCCATTTTATTTTTCATAGTTTTCTTCTTCTTTTCTTAACTAAGTCCCTTTAACATTTCATATAATAGTGATTTGGTAATGATGAACTCCTTTAGTTTTTTCTATCTGAGAAGCTCCTTATCTGCCCTGAAATTCTAAATGATATCTTTGCCAAGCAGAAGGCTTGTAGGTCCCTGCTTTCCATGACTTTGAATATTTCTTGCCAGTCCCTTTTAGCCTGCAATGTTTCTTTTGGAAACTCAGCTGACAGTCTTATGAGAGCTCCTTTATAGGTAATGATCTGTTTTTCTCTTGCGGCTTTTAAGACTCTCTCTTTATCTTTAACCTTTGACATTTTAATTATGATGTGTCTTGGAGTGAATTTCTTGACATTCATCTTGTTTAGAACTCTCTGTGATTCCTGGACTTGCATGTCTATTCACTATATTAGGGAAGTTTTCTTTCATTATTTTTTCAAATAGATTTCCATTTCTTGCTCTTTCTCTTCTCCTTCTGGCCATCCCTATGATGCAAATATTGAACTGCTTGAAGTTGTCTTCAACTGTTTATACTATCCTTGGGAGGTTTTTTTGTTTGTTTTGTTTTGGATTCTTTTTTAAATTCTTTTTTTTTTTTTTTTTTTTTTTTTTTTTTTTTTTTAAAGATTTTATTTCATTATTTTTAGAAAGAGGGGAAGGGAGAGAGGCAGAGAGGGAGAGAGACATCAATGTATGGTTGCGTTTCACCTGCCTCTAGCCACAGACCTGACTGGAGACCTGGTTTGCAACCTGGTTATGTGCCCTGGCTGGGGAATCGAACCTGCGACTTTTGGGTTCGCAGGCCGGCGCCTTAACCACTGTGCTACCAGCCAGGGCCTCTTTTTTAAATTCTTATTGAGCTGATCGGTTGTTTGCTTCCTTATGGTCCAACTGATTTGATACTTGGCTTCACCCACTCTACTGTTGTTTCTTTAGAAAATGTTATTTAATTAGTGTATTCTTCCTTTCTGACTATATTGTTTTTATGCTATTAAGGTACTCACTGAGTTTCTTGAGCATCCTTATAACCAGTGTTTTGAACTCTGCATCTGATAGGTTGCTTTATTCCATTTCATTTGGTTCTTTTTCTGGAATTTTAAACTGTTCTTTTATTTGGTCCATGTTTCTTTGTCTCTTTATTTTGACAGCCTCCCCATGCTTGTTTCTATGTATTGAGTAGAGCTGCTATGACTCCCTGTCTTGGTAGTATGGCCTAATGTAGTAGGTGTCCTGTAGGGTCCAGTGGCACAGCCTCCCCGATTACCCAAGCTGGGTACTTGAAGTGCATTCTTTGTGTGGGCTGAGTATACGTGCCTCTTGGTTAATGTTGGTTGGTCAACTGGAAGAGTTTACCCAGGCCAGTCAGTTACAAGGACTGGCTATGACCACTGCCCAGCAACCTCCACCCTCTGTAGAGGATCAGCTGCACTAGGGCAGGGTGGTGGTGCTCTGGTGTAGTCTGTAGCTGCCCACTGGGTTCTCAGGCCCTGGGGTTTTCTGTGTTGTGCAGGCCAATGTCAGCCCCCACGTGTGTTTTGCCCAGGGCCACCCTGGCTGAGCTATAAAGCAATCTGAGATTCTACTATTTGGAGATCCCCAGGTGAATCTAGGCTGGGTGCAGCTAGTGTTGTGTCTGGGGCCACTTAGTAAGAGGTATGGGAACTGTGGGCTCACTGAGGTCAGTTGTTGCTTGTTTGAAAGAACCTAGGAAGTTGTGAAGCTTGAGCCCAGACCTGCCATTCATATGGAAAAGCTACTGTTAACAGCTATAAATTGAGTGGGACCATCTCCAGAGTAGGGCAAAGGTTTCAGCCAGGATGATGGAAT
Organism: Noctilio leporinus; assembly: GCA_004026585.1. Lineage (NCBI taxonomy): Eukaryota > Metazoa > Chordata > Mammalia > Chiroptera > Noctilionidae > Noctilio > Noctilio leporinus. The sequence continues at coordinate 10,516 of PVIW01003244.1, read as the reverse complement.
TTCATATATGGCATCCTGCCAGCTCTGTGGCCCTGATTGCCTTTCTGTCTGGGAGAAAGCTCTCACCTGGATACCAGCCACTTGCGTTCCTTCCTGTTTGCCACTGGTGCCTTTCAAGCTGTTACCTCATTGCTGGAGCTCAGAGGCAGTGAATCTGAGTAAGTTAGTGTGTGCATTCTTTAAGATGAACTGCTCAAAACTCCAGCAGTTTCTTCCACCAACTCAATCCCTGCTGTTTTTTGCAGCCAGAATTTATGGGGACTTATCTTCCTGGCACCGGCACCCTGGGCTGGGGGCCTGGTGTGGGGCTGGCATTCCTCAATCCTAAAATATCCCTCCTGGATTTCTATCCACCACATATGGATATGGGGCCAGCCCATTCCACATCTCCACCCCTCCTACCAGACTGGATGGATGTGGTTTCTTTAATTCTGTAGTTGTCATATTTCCATTCAACTTGATTTATGCTGGTTCTGAGTGACAGCTGTTCTATAATTTAGTTGTAATTTTGATGTGGTTGTGGGAGGAGGTGAGCCATGTTTATCTATGCCACCTTTAAATTCTTCATCCAAAGGGGGGGAAAGCAAATATGGGAATGTGTTAATAATTATTTAAGATGAGTATATGGAGCTTCAAACTACTATTTTTCAACTTCTATATGTTTGAATTTTTAATAACAGAAAATTAAAATAAAAGGTTTTTTAAGTGTAATAAAAAAATTTAAAGCCCCCTGCCTCTTGGAGACTACCTCATAAAGACTATAATTATTTTGCTATAGGGAAATAACCATTGGCTTTCAGAATCTCTCTACAAGCATCCAAAGTCTTAAATTCGTGGTGAATATTTTAGTACTCCCTGCTGTTTTTCCCAAATTGGGTATTATATTTCTTTCAAAATCTTCTTTTCTCTAAATCTTATAGTAACTGCCACCTGCTCTATTAAGTCTATTCATTCATTTATTTAACAAATAACTATCTGGTAATGTCAGTGTGCTGGATACACACAGGAGATATTGTGAAAGCAATAAAGACAAATTCTTGACTCTCTCTGAGCTGACACTGTGTAACAAAGACAAAGAAAGATGAAATTATGGTGCACAAAGAAGTATACTCTGAAAGGGGAGCTGAAGGACACCACAGGAGAGAGACTTACCTAATCTAGGAGTAATATGTGCACTGAGAGCCAGTAGGACTGAGCCAGGGATCAGAAGACCAAGAGTAATCCAGGCATAGGAAACAGCGTGTGCAAAAGAACAGACATCATAAGCAAGAACAAGGCATGTTCTTGAAAACTGTGGTTAATTTCATGGGTCAACTTAACTGGGCCATAGGATGCCCAGATATTTGATCAAACATTATAGGTGTGTCTATGAAGGTATTTCTGAGTGAGATTAATATTTAAATTGGTGGACTGAATGAAGCAGATTACACTCCCTCATGTGAGTAGACCTTATCCAATCCATTAAAGACCCCAGTAGAACAAAAAGGCTGAGTAAGAGAGAATTTTACCTGCCTGACCACTTCAGCTGGGATAATGACCTCCTGCCCTCAGACTGGAACTTACACTATCTGCTATCCTGGTTCTCAGGCCTTTGGATTTGTACTAAAATGACACCACTGGCTCTCCTTGGTCTCCAGCTTCTGACTTCAGATTTTGGGACTTGCCAGCCTCCATAATCATGTAAACCAATTCCTTATAATAATAATTTACTATTATAGAAAACATGGTAATATTTTTCATTCTCTCCCCCCCCTTTTCTCCCTCCCTCCCTCTCTCTGTTCTAATTCTCGAGAGACTGAATCAGAACTTAAAAAAAAGTTTAATAAGACTAGCGCATGAAGTATATGTTTGAGGAAGTAATGAAGTTGAAGAATTAAGCAGGAATTCATATACGAAACACTTTATCCCAAAGAAAATGAGAATCCATGGGATTTTAAAACCTGGTCAGATTTGCATTTAAGAAAGAACATGTTGGCTGACTTGTGAAGAGCAGATTGGACAGGGCAAACGAGGTAGAAGTTTTTTGCAATATGCCAGTCAGTAGATTCTCTCCATAGCGCCCTCATCTGGGCATTTTGAAGCTCCTTCATGGCCTTTATCCCTCCTACCTTGAAGCATAGATATTTGTGCACGTTTTCTCTCTTCTTCTAGAACAGCCTCCTTAAGGGTTGGAACCAAGTCTCATCTTTGCTTATTTCACATAGCCTAATAATAATAGCTACGACTTAATATTTAGGATGTGCCAAGCACACAATGTGGACATAATGTCTAATCCTCACAATAACCATACAAGATAGTTATTTTCCCCCCATTTACCAATGAGGATGTGTTCGGTGTTTGCCCAGGCTCACACAGCTGGTGAATGGTTCCCACTCAAGTCTGCCCCACTCCAGCTCTCATGCTCTTTCCACTAAACCATGCTCTCCCTGAAGAGTGCCTGCCCCTTGCCAGTGATTGATAAACTCACGTTGAGTTGTGAGTTACATGAGCCCAATCTTATTAAACTATAGATTTTTCTTTCGATGTGTGCTTGCCTACAGATGACTGGGAAAAATATGTTATCTGTATTTCAGGGTTTTTATATTTCCAAAGTACTCTACAGCAAAGGCCCTTTTATTCTCACAGAGAGTGAAAGTGCATTTTAGGGATTTGTCCAGTGATGTTGGAAGAAGAAGTAAAGAGAGTGCTGGAGAGGCCAAGGCTGGCCAAGAGCATCCGCTGCAGGCTCTGGTGAAGTTTGAGAAAACATTAAAGGCTGGCATCACTGTGCTTAATCCATAATGCGACAGAGCCGCAACCCCAGTGGTTTTGAGAAATAAGAATCAGCAGAATTTCGCAACTGTAAGAGAATGAATGTATAAGCAACTGGAAGTTTCAGGGAAGCCTTCACTTCATTACCTCAGCAGTTGTATCCTGACCTTGGGGCTGCTCTTTTTTTTTTTTTTTAACACTTTTGTGTGTTTTCACTTAAGAGGAATTAACATTTTTCCCTTGGTGCCATGGTACCATGAACTTGCGGTAGATGAATACTTTAATAGACTGCAAACAGTTTTTCAATGTCACATTTCTATAACAGTGTTATGGAACAAAACTAATTGTTGTCTGTATTGGAGTCATTCTATTCACAGCAAGATAAATTGAATTTCTAAACTGTGATTTCCATTGTGTTACCTCTGTGTATCATGAAAGCTATCCTGATGTGCACAGCAGTCAGGCTTCTTATTTATACAGACAGGTCCAGCTTTATGGTGAATCCATCATCTTTCTCTTTCTAAGGGAGGACAGAAGCACAACAGAAACATAATTGTAGACCACTATCTAATGGAACAGGTTAATGAGAATACTACTCCAAATATCAGTATGAACATTCAAAGACTAGGAGAACATAATTCATTCCTTAAGAGGATTAGACATCACTGTGAATTGTCCAATTTATCACAGTGAGTTTGTATGTATGTGAGGCGCTCTCTCTCTCTCTCCCTATTTAATAGTTTTTTTTAGATATATGTATACATATAATTATCCCAAAATGTAAACTACCATCAATAAAAAATAATCCTGTCTTTTAATTTATAAATTTAAATTCCACTAATCTTAACTTTTAATATGTTAGACAGTGTCTGGGATGGCATTTTCACAACCTATAAAAAAAGAGATTTGCTAAGTGAATTAGTAGAGCAAAAATATTATGGAAAATAAGATGGGAAGTGAGAATGTTCCTACTGTTGTGACTGAAAGGCAAAGTAGAGGCAGTGAAGCTTAACTACAGACTCTAGAGTCAGTCCTGCTAGGTTTGAATCTCATCTTACCACTGTGATGATACATTACTAAACCTGACTATGCCTCAGTTTTCATATCTTTAAAATGAAGATCACAATAATGGTGAGCTCCATTGTACAGGTATATACATACAGATAATATACGTCATAGCAGATTGTCTCGAAATTCAGAGTTAACAACACACAATAAGCAGTGGTACAAGTTACAATGTTGTTGTTGTTGTTGTTGTTGTTGTTGTTATCTGGAAGCATCCTTTCTTAAACAAATAGTTCTATCTTAGTTACTCCAGCAGATTTCCTTAGAATCTCTGGTAGGCAGTAACATGTGCTTCAAACACATTCCTAAGTACCTTGGAAGTAAGAAAAGTGCGTGCCTTTTAAAATTTTTTATAATTCAGTTTCCCCCATGGTTAGTCTTTACTTTTTGCTATTTCTCTATCTTTACAGCAAACTAGGGAATTCAGCCAGTACGTGGGCCTTGAGCCTTTCCGTCCACTCATATCCTGATGGGATACTGGAAAATATCACCACCTGCAACACTGCCCACTGTGAGGACACATGAAAAAAATTTCTTTGTTTTTGGCATGGGTCATTTATATACATTGGAAACCACACTTACGGTTTTATTTGTTAAATGCAAGGGGGGAAAAAAGGAGACATTAGACCTTAGCCTGTTTCAGAAAGAGTCAACATATAAAAAAGAATAAAAGCAAGTGGCATTTTCCTGATTCACTTGAATTAAGGGACATACACAAGGACATAAGATGTGGTTTTCATAAACAGCAAGTCAAAGAAGTTATATCCATATTTTGTGTCAATACAAAACTGACAAATGATTTGTCCTGTAATTCACATTTTTCTCTCCAACTAACCTGATTTATAAGGCCCACAGTTATTCATCCAGGTAGTATCTAGCAAACATAGAGTGGGAAATAAATACTTCTTGACCTAAAGAAACTTGAGTGAGCTCATAGCACAGCATTAAGTTCATGGGAGGCACTCCAATAGTTTTTTGAATGAATGAACCAGAAGAAGGTTCATGGAAACTGGTTCCAGGTGATGTTTTCCAAGTTGTAATCAAGATTAAGAAAAAATATAGCCCTGTCACAGTGGCTCAATTAGCTGGAGTGTTGTCCTGTGCACCAAAAGTTTGCAGGTTTGATTCCTAGTCAGAGCGCATATCTAGGTTGCTTGTTCAATCCCAGGGTGTGGGGAAAGAGGGGCTGTGTATAGAAAGCAAATGATTGATGTTTCTCTCTCACTTTTCATTCTCTCTTTCTATGTATCTATCAATAACTATATCCTTGGGTGAGAATTTTTTCAAAGATGGCTAAATTTTACTACATTAAAATTAAGAACTTTTCACTAAGAGACACCATTAAGAGAGTGAAAAAGCAAGGTACCAAGTAACAAAATACTCATATCCACATGATATAAAGGGCTACTACAACCCAATCAAAAAGAAGGGCTGAGATATAAACAGGGATTTCATGAATGAGGAAAACACCAATGTTCAATAAACAGAGGAAAAGATACCAATCTCCTTAGTAATTAGGAAAATATAAATTAAAACCACAATAAGATATGACTTTAACAGACTTGTAAAAATTTTTAAATCACAGCATCAAGCATTGGCAAGGATGTGGCAAAACAGAAACAGTATATCTGCTGGTAGGATTATAAATTAGTAAAAAAAAAAAAAAGTGTTTTTAATCACTTTGGCATTATCTAGTGAGGCTGAAGGAGTGTGTCGGCTCCACTCCTGAACTAGAGAAACTCTTGCCTGTGGGAACCAGGAAACATGTACAAAAATGTTCAGAGCACCACTGTTTGCCAGGGTAGAAAATCAGAACCAACTCAGTGATATCAACCAAGAGCTAGATAAATCAGTTATGCTGTTTCATATCATGGAATTCTTTGCTGCTGTGAATTACAGCTACATGCACCAAAGTGGGTGAATCTTAGAAACATGTTGAATGAAACAATTCACCAAAGAATGCTTACAATACAAGTTCATTACTTCAAAGGTCAAAAACATGTAAATAAAATAATACCTTGCTTGTGGACACAGATGCATGTAGTAAAACTATAATGAAAATAAGAAAATCAAAATTCATTACACACACATAATAACTCATATTACTATGAAGGTGGAGAGAAGAGTTTGAACTAGAGGGACAACAGAGGGAACCTCAAAAGTAATGAGAAAATACAAGTTCTTTAACAGGGTCATGAATTCCTGGGAATTTATTGCATTGTCATTCTTTAGTGTTTAAATATATTTCATGTATATTCTTTTGTGTCTATAATATTTAATTTTAAAATATTTAATGAAAATACAAATGACAGAAAATATTTATCACGTTTTAACAAAAGTTTAAAAGTATAAAATAAAATTATCCCCTACCAAACACTAAGAGAAAAGGAAACCACAATAGAAAAATGAGCAAAGAATATGAACATGTATATCACACAATAAGAAATACAAATGACCAATAAATATTTAAAAAGCCATTCAACTACACTAGTCATAATGATGCAAATGAACCAGAACTATTATATTCCACCCATCAGATTAGAACTATTTTTTTTTAATGTGATGCTATCAGGATCAGTAATAATATAAAAAATGAACTGACAAAGTTCTGTGGTGGGCAATTTGATATTATTTATCAAAATTTAAAATGTAAATATGTTTTCACTCTGATATTCCATATCTAGGAGTCTAACGGATAGAAATACCAATACATTTGGTTAAGTTGTATATTAAGTGTTTATTGTAGCATTATTTATAATGGAAAATTGGAAACAAATGCCCATCAATAAATAAATTAGAACACAACTGTGCTTTCTCATTTTGAAATGTTTTCAACTGCAAGTAGAAATTGTGCCCTAAATAAATAGGGGCTCATTCTTATCACATAACAAATGTCTAGATAAATCTGGTGCTGATGTTGGTTTAGCTATTCCAAATTGTCGTCAGGATTCAGGGTCTTTTTGTCCTTCTGCATCTCCATCCTCACTTACAGACTGGACTACTGTTCTCAGCTTTTCACTCTTTTCCACTGCAGAATAAGCTTGCAATATACTAGAATGGGTTGACGTTGCACTTGGCCTGGCCTTGCAACATGCATTAGCCCATTTAATGTAGGTAGAAGTAATTGTGTGTGCTAATTCTAAGCCAAAATCTTAAGAGGTACCTCATGTTTTCTACTCATTCTCATGCACTACTGTGATCCATCATGAGAACTACCTGTGGAAGCAACTGACACCAAAGAATGAGGAAATGAATAGATTAGATTTAAACCTAAATTCACAGCTTGGAGCCAAGTCCAGCCAATCCCAAGTGAGCCCAGCAGAACCACAGAAAACTCAAACTTCTGTGAGCAAGAAAATAAATGTTTATTTTTGTAAGGCACTGAGATTTCAAGGTTGTTAGATAGAACAACTAATGCCCTTCCCATGTTAACTCTCTACCCTTATACCTATGGCCTACATTCTAAGATGGTTCCAGCTCCAGAAATCAGTAATATCTTCAGATGCAGAAAGTTAGGGTTGTGAGGGAGAAACAAAGTGGAAAAAAACTCCTTGTGACTCTTGCTTTTTTATCAAGGCATAAAGATACTTTTATGAGAACTTTCCCTTACATTTCATAGACCAGAAGTCGATCACAGGATTACTCTAGCTATTAGGGAGGATGGGAATTAAATTCCTGTAAACAGAGCCACCACTGGCTAGAAAAAAGAACTTACCTTCCCTGAGATAAAGGGATATCTGACTGCTATGTAACAAAATCAGGAGTTGCTGGCAAAGCCTGTAACTGTGGTATGTACCACACATATGATGTAACATGGGACAAAGGTAAAATAAAATCAGGCATATTTATATGTAGTGACATGAAAAGACCTCAAAGACCATTATTCAAAAAGAATAGCACACTGCAATATAATATGTATAATTGTGTTTAAAAAATAAGAACTATGTTAGGTCAAGATGGAGGCATAGGTAGGCAATGTTTCACCTACTTGGACAGCCATCAGAAGGACCACAACTAACCTTAAAACAAAAATCAGAGCCCTGGCTGGTGGCATAGTGGACAAAGCACCAGCCTGCGAACCCAAAGGTCTCTGGTTCAATTCTCCAGCCAGGGCACATAACCAGGTTGCAAGCCAGGTCTCCAGCCAGGTCTGTAGCTGGAGGCAGGTGAAAAAAGGCAACCATACATTGATTTTTCTCTCCCCCTCTGCCTCTCTCTTCCCCTCTCTCTAAAAATAATAAAGTCTTTAAAAAACAAAAACAAAAACACCCACAACTGCCAGAAAATTGAACTGTATGAAGTCTGACAACCTAAGATTTAATGAGGCCATGTTCACCCAGGCAGGTAGGAGGAGTGGAGATGGGGAACCAGGGCAGAGAGGGTACAGCGTAACAGCAGCAAAGCATTGGCAGTGGCCTGCAGAATAAGTGGTTCACATGTGGTGGATAAAAAATCAAGAGGGATACCTTGGGAACAAGTTATCCCAGCCCCAGACCACGCAGCCCCAGGTTCCAGCACCAGGAAAATAAAGCTTCATAACTTCTGGCTATAAAAATCAGTAAGGGTTGGTATGGTGGAAGAAACTGTCAGTCTCTCAAGAGAGTCTGTTAAAAAGGTCCCACATGGTCCTAAAATGTATGCAAAACCACCTGCTTGGAACCACCATCAGGGTAATAGCCAAAAAGGTGCCAGTCATATACTGGAAGGGAATGAAGTGACTGGAAATAGGGTGAACACCAAGCAAGCCTCCAGCACCCAAGCAGCAGCACTGCCCCCTCTCTAATCCCTCCTCAACATACAGAGTCACAAAGTAGTGAAGTGGGTTGCCCCACCCTGGTGAATACTTAAAGCCCCAAACAATTTAACAGGTGAACTAAAACAGGAGTCAAAGCAGCTCTACATAATACACTGAAACAAACACAAGGAGGCTGCAAAATTGAGGAGACAAAGAAATATGGCCCAAATGAAAGAACAGAACAAAACCTTAGGGGGAAAGAAAACTAAATGAAGATAGCCTATCAGATGCAGAGTTTAAAACACTGGTAATCAGGATGCTCAAGGATCTCACTGAGTACAACAAATCCATAAGGAAAGAAATGAAGGCTATACTAAGGGAAATTTTTTTTAATCCACAGGGAACCAACAGTGAAGGGAAGGAAAAAAATAGGGTTTAGATCAATGATTTAGAACATAAGGAAGAAATAAACATTCAACCAAAACAGAATAAAGAAACAACAATTCAAAAAAAGTTAAGGAAGATGGCGACAGAGTAGAGAGCAGTGCTGATGGTGTTCTCGAGTACCAAAGCAGCTAGAGGACAGGATAGGGAGTGTGAGACGTCTTCAGGACCCTAGGAATTGGAACGGGCAGCATCTGGACACAGGGGAGCACAGCCCAGAGGCAGAGGAGGCCAGCAGGACAGTAAGTGAGGCGTTCCTGACCGACCAGCCGGCCGGTGGGCCGAGGTCGGCTCTGGGCAGAGAGTCTGGGCAGGGGCGGCTCTGCCCAGAGGGCCAGTTCCGGGCTCGCTGGTGACTGGAAGTCTCAGCAGTGAAGTGCGGGCGGCGAGGGCAAACGCCATAGGGAACGCGGAATTGAACTCTTGCAGGGGAGGGACTGTGTGAGAGACTCACTCCGACAACAGGAAGAGGAGGCTCCGCGCAGGGCTAGAGGAGGAGAAGAGTCCTGCGGGGAGCCGGTGCAGGGGAGCCGGGATGTGCACCGGCCGGGCGGCGAGAAGGCCGAAAACGGAGCTGCTGGGCCACCAGGGAAACAGCAGCTAGAATCCCCTGCGAGGGGGGAGGCCCAGCCCTGCGCAACCACACAGGCCCCCAGGCTTGGCGGAAACTCCAAACAGCAAGCTGGCGAGCTGGGAACTAGTGGCGGGGGTAAATGGCCCGCCATTGCCTGAGACAAAGGCCGCACCACCCACGCCTGGGAGGGGCTCATCACAGAGGCCGCGTAAAGGACTCCGAGGAGAGCTGATTGGCTTGGAGGAGTGGTGCCCGCCCCGGAAGGGCGGGACAGTGTAGGCGGACCCCGGACAGTGTTGACTGACAGGGGGGCCTCCTCCCGGAACTGCGGGGGTGGGGCCAGTCATCACAGGGACCAGCGAAGTTGCGGGCTGCCCTGCAGGGGTGCTGGGTGCTCTTCCTGGGCAGGAAACTCCTCCAGGAGTGGGAGGGGGCACCCTGCAGGCTCCAGAATACCGGCAGCCCTAACACCCAGCCAGGCTGCAGATGGCCCAGCTTACCTGGGGGCGGACACTCAGAATCAGCCCTGACTGTGACAATCAGAGGCCCTGCCACGCACCAAGACCGGCTAGAATATAGACTATAGACTGTAAAATCCTGACCAAGAAAAAGAGGCAGCCTCAGGAAAGGGACTGCTGCCAATCTCAAGCACCTGAGTTATACCAAGAGCAATATGAACTATTAATCCCCAACATATCCTTTGCAAAAGTTACTTCTCACATATTCTTAATCCCCACCCCCATACCTCAATCCACCTAAATACCCAAGACCCTCCCCCTACTCTCCAATTAAAGTCTACTCACTCTGTGGCTATAACGCATTCCCAGTCCTCAATCTAAGTATTCCTCCCTTCCCCAGCCTTTCTAAACCCTTTCTTTATTCTTTTCTTCCTTCCTTTTTTTTTTTTTTTTTTTTTTTTTTTTTTTTTTTTTTTTTTTTTTTTTTTT